>JANHFT010000151.1:167271-185169 GCA_032467955.1 Pseudoxenodon macrops | reverse complement strand
GAATGAATGTCTAGAATAATTTTGAGCAGTTTCTTAAATTTTACTGAAAAAATGGCTTGTTGAATAGACGTGTAAAGCAGTTACACTTGAGACAATTTCTACTTAATTTTTAAATGCATTCCTGTTTCTGAAATTATTTCAAATGTTTACAAAGCACTCTGAGACACAATCTATTTAAATTCCTGTCAAGAATCCAATCTTTAGCTATCTCATTATCATTTATTTTAGTCAATGTTTTCATTTAAAATTATAATTGGAATTATGAAATTTTAATAAATATTTATTATATATCAATACACCATTCACCTATTTTTAAAATATTATTTAAGAACTCAAACTGAAAGTATGCATCAATTTAAAAATACTCAGAAATTATGGGGAAATTGCCTTAACTATGGCATTCTAATCAAATATGTTTTTATAGAAATGGCTAGTTTATATTATTATGGGAAAACAAAAAGTTGTGGTTTGATGTTAAATGCTTTTTTACTGCAACAGAGGAAATCGGAAGTCAATGGTTTTTTTCTTTTTCCCAGTTTCCCCTCACTTTGCTCTCCCCTTCTCTCCCCCCTCTTCCTATTTACTTTTGTATTTTGTATCTTATTTTATAATCTAATAAGAATGGTAAACACTGGAAATATTAGACTAGCACATTCTATTTTATATTTTAAGAAATTTCCTAGCAGTTTTCTCTAAGCTGCTTGAGAGCAACAGTTTTGGAATTATAGTTTATTATATACATTGAAATATGCCAATGTATTATCAAAATAATGGTCCAGGCATCTTAGAAACACTTCAAATTGAACGTACTGATTTATTTTTAATACACAGTATAATCATAAGGATATTATCAAATACATAAAACATTTAAATGAAGTACAAAGGAACAGTGAAAAACCCATACACCTATAAGAAAACTGATTCAAGAGCTAATTTTACATTAAAATAATTTACTGAAGACACAAGATATGAGAATAAACCTCATTTCAACTTAAGAAAAATCCCACATATTCAATATAAGCAACAGCGTAATCACCACACATATTACTTTCTGATTATGAATAATACTGTATTTGATTATTCTCTGGACAGTCTCTCATTTTCTATAAATAAGACCTATTCCAGACCTTAAAATAAACAGTTAAACACACAGAGACAGACTCAATCTCCCATACACAGGAGCATTTTAAAGCAACTTGTAGCTCATGCTTGAAATAATAAAGTTCAAAAATAAAAAGCTACTTTTTCAGACTGAAAATGGTTTCTCTCCCATGCATATAGGCCTGAGGCCCTATTGCAAACAGTGTTTAACAGGCCCAGGCAGCACAAAGACAGGAATGGCAGATTACAGGGAGGGAGGGAGGGAGAGAGGCCGGGTTTGGGGCTCAGCAGGATCTTCAGGCTTTTTAAAATTCAAACTGCTGCCTGACCAATACAAATCACGGACACACTGCTGACTACTACATGGATTTACAGCATTAAAAACACGCCTCCTATGTGACAGCTATATTAACTTCATCCTTTTAAACATGTATCAGGCCATAAAAGCACAATTGTACTTTCTTAACAAAAGTTACTTTACTGAGAAATATTAAACATAAGACTATCTTCCAAAAAAATTAGGACATCTACAACTTACTAAGAACTGAGCTCAATTAAATGTCACTTTTTCTTACCCACCCTAGGATTTAAATTTGTTTTAAAAACAGCTATCAGACCAGCTGAATATCACAATTCCTCATACCTCTATATCAGATAAATATAGATTTCTCTATATGAGAAATTAGAATTACACTGAAAAAAAATTACAGGCATCTATCTGGTTTCTCAAATATCCTAATGTTTTTACTAAAGTCATTCTTCATTTGTGAGTATTATGAGATTACTAACTTTCAGATATTTGATTCAAAGTTACACAAACTAGACACATTTGAAAGTAAGAATATTTTTCAACCGAATAATAATCAGGCTATTCAAAGGTATGCATCACTGTCCTCAATAAAACATATTCCCATATAAGCATACCTAAAACGACATGCTCAATTACTATAGAATATATTACTATATTGACTTTAAAACGTCAAGTAGCTACATAGATAACCCTTTTTCAAATAGTATACCTGTTCTTACAAATATCTCTTTCCTCTTAAGGACAAAAATAGCTGTTCACTGTTTATGTAGAAAGTATGACATAAATGGTACTAGGCAGCCCATGGAGTCCCAGTGAACTGGATATGTTTGTTCTGCAAATTATTCAGTAGGAACTAGTTTTACTTTTACAATGCATTTGAGAGGATGTACACAATATTGACCATACCTATCCAACTACGAATTTGAAACTAAGACAAATAAAAGATGCAGCAACTGTTGCAAAAGGAAAACAAACGGGAGCCCGTCTCTCTCCTATTCTGACTAGGACCATTACGTTCGTCTCTTTCCTTTCCGCACTCTCCTCCTCCTCCTCCCCCCCCCCCCGAAGTTGTAAATATGGCACAGGTTCGGTGCCCAGTCGCTGTTTAACTGTATTGTTTCCTCCTCCCACTTTTGCTCTCGGGCGCCGAGGCCTGTCACAGTGAAACCACTTCGCCTCTCTCATCCCCGAGCTGGAGTGAAAGCGCTGGCCGCTGGGCCTGCGCCCTCCTCCGGGCCTAGGCATCTCCAGCAGCTCGGCAGAAACCACTCTCATCCGCCAAATCCCAAGAGGAGGAGGCGGAGAGAAACGTGAAACACCCCTGGCTGCCACTCATTATTCACCCCCCCCTCTTTTCTCCCACACCGGCCGAAAAGGCTAATCCCCGCTCTGCTTCCAGACTGGGCCGCCTCGCCTGAAAGAAGGCCCAACTCGCTGCTTATCTTGAAGCGAATAGAAGAAACCCGGAGACGGAAAAGCGCGAGCGGGGGCTTTTACCTGAGCTAAGCGTCGTCTGAATCCAACCGAAAACCAAGCGGTGGGGGGGGGGAGGAAGGAAAAAAAAATCCGCCCCCCTCCCTCCTCAGAGGATCCGCCACTGGGCCGCCGCGGAACGGGAGGAGGAGGAGGGGAGATAATATAACAACAATAATCCGGGCCGGGAGGGGGGCTGGCTCCTCTTCCGTCTCCTCCTCAGTGCAGCGAACATGTAGAGCCGAGGAGGGGAGGAGAGCGGCCGAAGCGAATCCCTGAAGTCGCCGCCGCCACCGTCCTCTTCTTCTTCTTCTTCTTCTTCCTCCTCTTTTTATTTTTCTTCTTCCTTCTCCTCCTTGCCGTCGTCCTCCCAGCGAGCTTGATTCACCCCAACATCCACACAGGCCGGGCCGAACCGGATTCGATAAACACCTCACGCACCCACCGAGCGACCAACCCCGGGAGGGGAGGGAGGAAAGGAGCGAGCGGAGGGGAGGGGGATCTCCTCGACCGCGGCTTGTTCCTTCTCTTCTTCCGCCGCCGTCACCGCCTCCGCCTCTCCTCCTGTGGACGCGGTCGGGGCGGGGCAGGGAGGGGATCGCTTGGGTTACGGTGAGTCGGTACCGGGGAGGGAGGAAAGGAAGAGGGAGGAAAAAAATAAGAGGCTGCGTGAATGTGTCGCTCTCGCTCCCTCTCGGAACAAAATGCCGACCGGAAGTGCAGTTGGAGGAATGACTCCCTCCACCGGCGCCAAACACCAACAAGCTCCCCCTTCTCGCTCTTGCTTGCAGCGGCCGTGGGCTTCGCTCGCTTGGCTTCTGCCTCCCGAGAAAGCCTTGCGCGGAGAACAGCTGGACCGTATCTGGAGTTCGCTGCCTGTTCGCGACAGCTGATGGCCGCCCTGCGTCGCGTGTCGGAACGTCGTTGTGCCCCTGGCTTCCTTCTTCCTCGCAGTTTCTCTTTCTTTTTTCTTGCCTGCCTCTTTTTCTGAAGTACCCGAGGAAAGCCGGAGCGTACTACAGATAAAAGTCAGACCTGCTGAAGAAGAGAACTCCTGCGAAATGTCAACATGAGTAAACGTGGCCGGGATAATTTTGTAAAGATCTTGTACCTTTTTGCCTCCCCCCCCCCTTTAAATAGGTTCTTTATAAACTCTTGGTGTCATATAAGAGAATCGAAGAGAAAAAAATGTCTTATCGTAGAGAGATATTTTCTTGTAAAAAATACTCATCGTAGAGAGATATTTTCTTGTAAAAATATTTATCGTTCTTGGGAAAGTCTGTTCATCGGGGTTCTCACAACTCGAAGGCTGAAAGGTTATTCGCCCTTGTACCTTGCTTTTCTGCCACATTGACGTTTGTGAATTGTGCCTGATTCCGGTTCCGACGGACTTGAAGCTTTAATTTTTAGAATGCAGGTGTTTTTTGCCCCAATCTTTTTTTTTAATTATTAGGTGAAATGAAAGCATTCTTCTTTAGATAATGGGGGCTTTGTTGATTTCTGACAAATAGACACATTATGCATTGGAGAAGATAGTGAAAATCTGATAGTTTGTATTCATGTGAATTTTGTGAGCAATGAATGGAAAGGAAGTATAATTTCAGTTTAATTAAATGTCTTTTGTTTCAGTATTTTGGCTTTTATTGTGCTGCAGCACATCCTGATGTTTTATTTTGTGAGAGAAGAAATCTGGAATACTGTACTCCATAGTAAAAATGGAAGTATAGCAGTTTTGCTAATTTTCAAACACAATTTCTCTTGCATCAATTTTCCCTAACGTTTAAAATCCCTATTTTTTTTAATCCAGTCTGATCTTTAATCGTGAACTAGACTGACACCAGATTTGCTCAGATTTGATTTTGTAAGAAACTGTTCTTTAATATATGCTGACCATTGTACTTTTAAAGCTTCTTGTACAATTCCTTGATATAAACGCTTATCAAATAGAAGCATAGATTTACTCCAAAATTAAAAGCCCAACCACAAAGATGGCTGCCATTATTGTACAATTATTTAGAAATAAATCTAAATAAATAGTAAGATTTTTTTTACAGTTTAAGCCTGTGTAATATAGGGTTGCGCATCTCATAGAAAGCTTGCAGGTGCTAGTTGCTTCTGGCTTATTCCATTAACTCCAATGGGGTTTAGTTTAATTTAATTTAGTTAAAGCCAAAATTATTTCAGTTTTTTTATCCTGCCTTTATTATTTTTATAGATAACTGAAGATGATGAACATATTTAATACTCCTTCCTCCTATTTTTCCAACCACAGGAACCATCTGAGGTGAGTTGGCCTGAGAGAGAGAGTGACTGTCCCAAAGTCATTCAGTTGGATTTTATGTATATGGCAATCTTGTGTTTCTAGCCTGATGCCTTAACCACTAAACAAACCAAACTGGCTCTCTAATCATTTAGTCATTGGGTGTCATTAAGTTGGTCTCAATGCCTGGCAACTTCTTTTCAAATGCTTACCAAGTTCACCTGTCCAGCTCTACAAATATTCTTGTTCTTATCTATCCTTTGTTATCTATCAAAGGATCTATCTATCTATCATCTTCTACTTTCTTAGCCTCGCCAAGCATAGTTTTATTTGTTTTCATATACAGAAATTACATGCCCAATTATTGCCTTAAGGAGCAGTCAATTTTTCATCCAGAATTTGACCATTAGTCCTTATAATATATAATCATCTCCAAATCCATAATTCAAAGGCCTTATCTTAATTCTCTCACTCCTCCTTGTCCAGGTTAATGATACATTACCATTGAAAACTGTTGGCGCTTTAAGTATTTTTATCTTTGCTATCACTGAAATGTCCTTTTTCCTTCAGAATCTTGTTTAAGTTTGTCACTGCTTTCTTCAGTAGAATAAATAAACTTTGTTTTTCCATCATAATGTTCATCTTATTTGTACTTGAGCACAAGTACTTTTTTACCACTTTAACTTCTCTATAGTCACCAGTAACATTCATTATGTGTCCTCTTTATACATTAATACAGATTTTCACTTTCCATTTTTCTTTCATAATGAACTCTTTAAAGTCTTTTGTACTTTCAGTTAACAAGGAGGTATCATTTTCATATCTCAAGATTGCTAGTGTTTTACCTCTAGTTTGATTCCAGCTGTCATATTTTATAATGTAATACTTACAATATAGTTCTTAGCATTTAAATATTTACTAGTTAAGCAGATTTATCCAGCAGGACTGTGTCCAGTCTTAATCTTCTGAACATTTTGTTTTCCTCAAAATCAGCTCATACTGTAGCTTCTTGTCCATTGGACAATTATCTTGTCCAATAATTAAGTGTTCTGGCATAGTAAGGAATTTTGACATATGCCATATTTGCAATCTATATAGTCAATGGCTTTGCTATGTTTAGACAAAATCTACACAATCAAAAGTAAATCTTAACATCAGCTGATGCCCTCAATTTTGTTTTCCAATATATATTTTAAATTTATGACTTTATAGTCAAAATGATTTTGATTTTACGAATTACAACATGGAAAGTAGGTTGTAAAATGGTAATTATTTTTAAAATTCTTAGGGCTGTAGATTTTTTTATAAAGTTTTCTGAGACAAAATTAAATAAACATATGCGTGTTCCATATATATTTCAATAGAATGTTGGGGGAAAAGCCAAGCACATCAGCAGATATGGGAAGGTAAGGATAGGAAGCTTCTGTATTCTTGGTTTCAAGTGCAGCATATTTAGCCAGGCCATCCTGGGTTCTAGTAATTTCTCCGTCATTCTTTTGTTATCCTTGAAGTCGTCTATATAGTGCCATGATGGCGAACCTATGGTATGCGTACTAGAAGTGGCACGCAGAGCCATCTCTCCAGGCACGTAAACCGTCGGCAGTTGCACTTCTGGGTTTCAGCACGCCGGCCAGCTGGTCTTCATGTGCACAGGAGCGCTGGAAACTGGAAGAGCAGCTGCCCAGTGCATATGCACGTATGTGTGTGAGAAGACCAGCTGGTCAGTACGCATGCACACACCAGAAACTGGAAGACCAGGCAGCCAGCACTCATGTGCACACCAGAAACCAGAAGATCATCTTTCTGGCATGCGCGTGTGCACGCTCCCGTTTTGGCACTCGGTCACCAACAACTGATATAGCGACAGGTAGTCCTTGACTTGCAACAATTCGCTTAGTGATCATCGGAAGTTACAACAGCACTGAAAAAAGTGACTTATAATCATTTTCCCACTTAATGACCATTGCAGCATCCCCATGGTCACCTGATCAAAATTATGCTTGGCAGCTAAGTCATATTTATGATGGTTCCCAGGGTCATGTGATCACCTTTTATGACTTTCTGACAAGAAAAATCAAAGGGGAAGCCAAATTCACTTAACAACCATGTACTAACTTAACAACTGCAGTGATTCACTTAACAACTGTGGAAACAAAGATAATAAAATGGGACAAAATTCACTTAACAACTGTCTCACTTAGCAACAGAGTTTTAGGGCTTAATTGTGGTTGTAAGTTGAGAACTCCCTGCATGTATGATGCCCTTAAGGGAAGATAGGGAAAGAAAAGGCCTGGAAAACTCAGCAGGGATGCAAGTTGAAGCCAAGCATAAGGTCACCATGCGGCAATTAAGGGAAGGTAAAGAAAGGTGGGGACTGAAGATCAAGGGAGTGGGCAGCCCAATTGAATAGCTGTCATTGATGTTATTAGTAAAATCAGTACATGGTTGATCAAAAACTTTATGTATCTGCTCCAAAATATGTTAATGACTTGTTAGGTCCCAAAAGCTTATTCATCACTATTTAACCTCACTTTTTTCTGTACTGTATCCAATTATGCAAATTTTTAATGAAAGTTTTCTTTAGAAATTGATTAATACTATATTATTACATGTATGTCCCCAATATTTGATCAGTTTTAATCTTACAGATTTTCAAATGGATTTTACTATTATTTTCTTATCTCTCTGTTGAAATCTTTTCAAGTTTCTCAAAAAATGAAACAAGCTAAATCAGTTTTAGAAGACCTAATACAGTATTAAAAGCAGTTTACTGGAACAAATATCAATCAGACAAAACATCCGTAATTAAACATGTCTAGATTATACTCATACCTTTTAAAATGACAGATTCTAAATACCTTACACAAGAAATGTGTATATGTTGCATGTTCATGCAAATGTTCAAACTAGGATAAATATAGAAAGTTGGGAAAAAAATTAAAAATATAGCAAATCCTCTGACTTGTTTTTGGGACTACTTTTTGAAAAACCAATTCATTTGTTCATATTCATTCTGACTTCATTCTAAAACTCAAAACAATTGGGTAAGTCTTACAATATGTTTATCAATGTATTCTCCTGGATATTATAGTGCTCACAGTCTAAAAGTATAGATGCAAGTTGGGCAATGTAATACTGAATACCTTATAGAATAGTATCATGAATCTTAGATAGTATTTCAAAATATCAAAATTATTTTCAAGAGGTATTTTACAATAGTCTGCACATTTCTTTTTATTTGTTAAGCAAACTACAATCCTTACCTCAAGATCCTCAGGATAAAGAGCAGTAGAAATATTTTAAATAAAACAGTAAATCAATCCATATTTGTAGAAATAAATTAATATTTTCTTACCATGCCTTCTTTCCTTCCTTACTAAATCTTCTGTTTCTGAATGTGTGATCCTTTATTCTTTTTCAAAAAACAATGTATCACAACCTATTTCAGACAGTAGTACCAACAATAGTTGATTAAAAAAAATCCATGACCATTTTTGTTCCTACTTGTTTGTTTTCATTTTTTTAAATTCATTCATAATAATACATTTTAAGACATTTTTTTTTCTTTTTACCTATTGGTAAAATAATAATTTAATAGAAATTTCCAGTCAAATAATTTATAATGTAACAATTGATAAAAAATGGCTAAAAGATTGTCCAATTTCACTAATCTTTAACAAGAACATTTGGACTTGGCAATTTCAACGTAAATACTTCTTTGAACTAGAAATATCAGAATTATCTTTCCAATATAAAAATAAGTCTGGTTTTAATGATATTCCATGTATACTTAGTTGGGAGAGAGCCCTTGAGCTTGAGTGACTTCTTACCTTTTAATAGTTAATTTAAATTGATAGGAACTATTTTCAAACATTTTATTTCCAACCCTTATTAATAAAATCCAAGTAAGATTTCCATGTGATAATGCTTCTGTTTTTTTTATCCACATATTCAAATAAGAGTCCCCAAATATTTAATTAACCAAATCTATCTTTGTGAGAATGTATTCTTATTTTCTATTTAGAAACATATATTTTTTAAAAGCAAAAATGGTAGAAATATTTCCCCTCCTTACATGAAATTCTGCACATTACTTTTAAGCTCAGGGGCTTCCTTTAGAGTAGATCTTTATAAGATTGCACTGGCCTCATTCACACATTACATTTAGCCTTGGTTTCCTTAGCCACATTTTATTAAATTAATCCATATTTAATTTGGCCAGGGTCACACAAATGTGGCTGTCCTGCAACACTGGTTTGAGAGGGTGGGTGGGTTACGTAACTACTACTTTCTTGGAAAAAATAAAGGACAAACCTAAAAAAGGGGCAAATCTGAAAGAAGTTCATAAGGGGGGGGAATGTAATTGTTTACATTAATGCGGTAATCTTGTTTTACAAAGCAAAATCCAAGAGCAAAACCAAGAAAATAAACTGTTAAATAAATCCGAATGACAGCTTTCTGAAATACAGGTCTTTCCTTTCTAATAAAGGATATATGATCACTGTAGTGATTGCAATTAAGATGAAACCAAATGAGTCAAATGTGGGACCCAGCCTAAATTTCACAGGAGATTTAGTACAAAGATCTCATCCTTCCTTAAAACCATCTTTGATATCTTGAGAAGACCCTTAAGCAATTAAAAAGTTAAAAAGTAAGTTCAAAAGTCGCATTTACTCACTTGTAAATATCTTAGTACCTCAGCAGCATCCGCCGGTATCTGAGAAATAAAGTACCACATGACAACATTGCTTGACTAGCACTCATATTTTTAGCACATTTAGAAATTACCCTCCCCTCAACCTTAGTGGTGTTTAAATGGTTTCTAAATGAGGTTTTATGATTGTTTTCGCGAGTTATTTTATTGTTCGCTATCCAGAGTGTGCGTGAGATGGCGGCTACATAATTTTGAGAACTGAATTTAAAAACTAAAATTTAAAAACGTGACTCTCAGTTACTGAGAAATAGGGGTTGTTGCCATCTCTCAGAGAGATTACATGTCCCTGAGGCATCAAATCAAAATTCTTCATTGTGGTCAGTGACCAAAATGTTGGTTACCTGACCCATCAAAATACACTTATTCCTCAGTCATATTTATCAAACAAGTGCCCTTTCAATAAATAAAAAAACGCCTCAAGGGTGGAACCTTTAAAATTAAATCCCTTTGTCCTTTTTCCCCCCGTGACTTTGAATAAAATACTAGGGACTGCAGGAAAAACTGTTACAATTCCTACCGGCAGAATGAACGTCGTACTTCATTGTCACCAAAATAATTTAATACATTTGATACACTCCAAATAATCAACCGTGTTTATTAAAAATATCACTTAAGACTTACCTCTGACAAAACTCCTCTAACATGTGAGGATTTTAAGAATTCCCTCTTTTTTTTTATTTACCTCAGTCTACTGTCATTGTTGCTCAGTGGAACCCTACCATCCAGAACGTATTTTTGCCCTCCAAAATTTACCTCAGGTTTAATAGTTCTCATTTATAGATGCATAGCTTCCATTTTTATTAAATTATTGCTGATTAATGGATCGTGTTTTAGGCACAGAAAATGTGGAAATGTATTGATAGAAGAAATACTTCTCCCCCCACCCCAGGTTGTCTAATGGAATCTCCTGCAAGAGCAATGTTTTTGAAATCTAGCAACATTGAGATGTGTGGACTTCAATTCCCAGAATTCACTAGCAAGCATGCTATTAGACATTGATGCCAATGTAATACATTGATGGTTTAAATTATTATCAGTTTAAATTATTCTTCATGTTTCATCATGTGCTTTTTCTCCACATTGGAAAAACAGCAATAAACTTTTCTCCTTTTTTAAAAAATAAGATCCTAATGTTATTTTAATAAAGTCCTAACCTTCAAATTAAAACAACAATAACAACAACAACAAACAAAAACTCTGGTTAGGATTTTTTGTAGTAACTATTGGGGAGAGGAAATGACAATCCAGGATGAGTTTGGGAGATGCAGGATGTAGGGAATGTGAGGTCCAGAATTCAGGTTTGCACACAGTTTTGTTTCACAAGATTGCAGGCTTCCATCACTTAGATCAGGGGTCTGCAACCTGCGGCTCCAGAGCCGCATGTGGCTCTTTGGGTCCTGTGCTGTGGCTCCCTGCAGGGTGATCCCACCACTGGCTGGCCCCACCCCTCACCCTTCCCTTCCAGTCACTTCTTGCCTGGCCTGAGAAGGTAAGACGGTGGGGGATGGAGAAGCGGTCAGGGCAGAGACAGAGAGAGAGAGAGAGAAAGAGAGATGTCAAAAGGGTTTTGTGGTTCCCACTGTTTTTTAACAACCGGTTATCTGCCCTAATGACTGGCTAGGTGGGCGTGGTTAGGGGGGTCATGCAACTGGTGGAAGTGAGTGACATCGAGTTGGCCACACCCACTGAGGTTTTGTGGCTCCTGGTGTTTTCTGCGGGAAACTGGTCCAAATGGCTCTTTGAGTGTTTAAGGTTGCAGACCCCTGACTTAGATAGACTTGGTATATAAACTGAGACTTGGCTATTGAGGGCGTTCAGGCAGAGGGGGTTTTTCTGTCATTTTGTAGGTCAGTAGCAGCACAATTTGAAAATCCCTGTCATAGCGGATTCTGTAACAGATTGAAAGGAGATAATGTCAGATGTTTTTCTGTTAGTACATTATGTAGGGAGAAATCCCTAAAATGATTGAGGACTCATTCACAGGACTCCTATGACCAGTTTTAAAACTATTAATTTAACACACTGCAGTATGCCATTTTTACATCATTTAATTTTGGCTATTTACTTGGATGTTACTTCTCTTTCTTCCATGGCATGTCATCAAAGTGCAGAGTATCAGATGTTCATCTTCTGAATGTGCATACTGTATAAATAAATGCATGAAACATTCAATCAACAGAAAATCAAAGACTAATTTTAATTATAAATGCTCAAAACAAACCATTACATTTGATATCTATTTTAACTGGACCAGATCAACAAATCACATACTGTATGTGTTTATTGCAATAAAGTAAAATGCATATGAAAGCCAGTTTCGCATAGTTGTTAAGACATCAAGCTAGAAATTGAGAAACTGAGTTACAGTCTCAATTTAGGCATAAAGCCAGTTCAGTGACCTTAGGCCAGTCACTCTTTATCATCCCTAGAAAGGAGGCAATGACAAACCACTTCTGAAAAACCTTGCCAAGAAAATTGCAGGACTTATTCAGGCAGTCTCCAAAAATTGCATAAGATTGAATGGAAAGGAGAAAAACAAAAAGCTTATACACTGTCACCTGATCTTGGCCATATCACACAAAGCTTTTTATGATTTTGAAATAGTGGAAATTAAGCATACCTTCACTAACCATTGTTTATTTTAATCATGATACATTATATAATGTTAAGATCTAAACCATGACTTAAAGTCTCCCCGGTCCTGTTCCACGCAATATGTGAAAGCAAAACCCAAAGAAAGGCATTGTATTATGACATCTGAACCCAGAATATTTGTGGAAACAAGCTCTCCATTATCATAACTAATCAAGGAGAGAATCAACCTAGAAATGAAGGAGAAATTTCCTGACAGTTAGAATAATTAATCAGTGGAATGATTTGCCTGCAGAAGTTGTGGGTGCTCCAACACTGGAGGTTTTTAGGAAGAGATTGGACAACCCTTTGTCTGAAATGGTATAGGGTTCCTGCTTGAGCAGGGGATTGGACTAGAAAACCTCCAAAGTCTTTTCCAACTCTATTATTGTGTTATTGTATTATTTTATAACTTATGGGAGGGCCCCAGTGCTTCTGATCCTAATTCTAGTTTCCCAGCGAAATGATACTATAGTAAGAATCCATAGGATATTGGATGGTGCCGAAGGTTCAACTGATGCCTGTCCCCCCATCCAGGCTCCCACAACCTCCAGGCCAGAGGTGGGTTCCAGATCTTCTGACTGCCGGTTCGCTCAGGGGCGCGCCGTGGCCACGCGTGTGGTCACACGCACATGCGCAGTACTTTAAAAAAGCTGCGCATGCGCAGAAGCAAAAAACAAGATGGCAGCGCCATAGAGAAAACTGGCTTGGGGGCGTAACAGGCCCGGGTCACTAACGGTTCCAGCGAACCGGGCCGCCAAGATACTAACAGTTCCATAGAACTGGACCGAACCAGTAGGAACCCACCTCTGCTCCAGGCATTGTAAAAGGGCAGCCACAGCATCTGTCAACTTGTAAAGCATGTCCATGTCTATTATCATCACGTATATTACGATCACCAGGGATACTTGCTGTGATTTGTTTCACCAGAACAATTGGATGTTATGTGTGTCTTCCTTCTAGAATTATGACCACAGGTACAATGTCCCGATATATCAGGATGAGGTTGCCCAGAACAGTATTCAGAGGATGCCCATCTTTGCTATTATTTTAAGGATTCACAGATAGACAGACAGACAGACAGCTAGATGAGTTTTGCAGCTGGTCTTCTAGTTTTGCACCTGCAGTGAATTACATCAGTATTCTTTTGGTTTCAGCATCTGTTTGCGTTTATTTGCACTTCAGTAATGTCTACTTAATTTCTCCCATTAAAAAATCCATAATATACTAATGTTTGGTTTGTTTGTTTGTTTTCCTTAATGTCTTCTTTGTAGTTATTAGGAACTGTTTTTAAGGATGCAATTCATTATTTTATATTTCTGGGTAGTCTTACACTTGAAAGCAATTGAGAACAGTAGATGCTGTTGAATTACTGTACATATCGTGATAAATTGATACATAAATAGAAAAAAAATACTATTTCAAGGAGAGTTTTTTCAAGTTAAGTTTTTGATACTATCCCAACCCAGAAAGGTCATTAAATCATTCAATTCTCTATAATTTAGAAAATAGATAAGATCAACTATTCATTGTTTTCAAATGGCAGAAGACTTGTTTTATTCACATTCACAGATAAATGTTCTGGGAAATATGATTGCCTGTTTATCTAAAAAGAATATATAATTCTAAATTACTTAGGATAAGTATACTTATTTGGAAATAGTGTACTGTACTCAACAATATACTTTGAGTAAATATATAGAAGATTGGGTTTTTTGCTTACAATTTGGCAATATGCTAATAAGCGAAGTGGGATCTATAGTATTGCCATCATGTCACAGTGAACTCTATTAACGTGTTTTGAGAAAATGAAACACTTTTGAGATTATGTTGTGGGATATAAATTTAGTATAATTTTCTTTTTCTAATTCTGGTTGTAATTTACACACAACAACATTGTACTTTCTTAATAGCTGGCCATGTATTAGCAGCTCATTTATGACAGGAGGAAAAGGCAGTATCTCTGCTCAATTAGATTACTAAAAAGATAATCCTAATAATCCTATTAAGAAGCAAAATACTGAGTATTTCATTTAACTTGTTTGATGTTAATAGCCTGTCTATTCAATAGGATTAGACCCAAGATTAATCTTTGCATACAATAAGAACATATTTTTATAGTATTTTTTTTAAATACAAGAAAAAAAAATGAATACAAATTAAAAAATAAAAGAATATAAAGAAAAAATAGTGCAGAAAAGAAAAAATGGAAAAGAAAAAAGCATATTGTAAAGCAAAGAAAAAGAAATGACTTTCTCCTTCATCACAAGTATAAACAATTTTAATAACTTATCCCTTTCTCTTAAAATACAACAAATTATTTCTTCTTTCCATATCTCATTTCTTATTTATAAATTACGCCTTAAAGCCCCAATCAGCAAAAGATTATTATGGGTTACTGGCAGTGGTGGGTTCTAAATGTTGTTACTGCCAGTTTACTCAGGGGCGCGCTGCGCCCACACACACAGTTTGAAATTGATAAAAACATATATCTATTTAAAGACCAAGCCATTACCCAGTTAACCTATATAAAAATATTTGGAAATTGGTATCCAGACTCTGCTGCCAATGTTCTTGGATGAGACGAAGAAAAAGCAATTGGAGCAATGACATCCAGAGCTCTTCATATTCGTACAAAATATGTCTCATCGTAGGTTTATGAATTATTTGAAAGAACAACAACTATAGTCCAAATACGCATACCTAGAAAATTCAGCATTTGAAAGAAAATAATTTACCCAGTGTTCATTCATCTATACCTATACATGAGCTGTGGTGGTTCAGTGGTTAGAGTGCAGTACTGCAGGCTACTTCTGCTGACTGCCCACTGACTGCAATCTAGCGATTCAAATCTCACCAGGCTCAAGGTTGACTCAGCCTTCCATCCTTTCGAGGTCGGTGAAATGAGTACCCAAATTGTTGGGAGCAATAGGCTGACTCTGTAAACCGCTTAGGACTGTAAAAGCACTGTAATATAAGCAGAGGTGAACAAATACAGCATCCATCAAGTTTGAATTGGGTTGATGGCAAGACTGGTAAAACAAAAATCTACTTAATTTTTCTTGCTTTCAGACATTTCCTCCATCCCTGTTTCCATTTTTCCCCTGGCATTCTTCCTAAAGACTTTCAAATGTGAAAGAGCAAAAGAGGGACTGCGGAACAGCCTGGCTGAGTAGAAGTCAAATGTATAATGGGCCTTTACAATGGAGAAGATATTCTGTAGGCCAGGTATCCGCTTACCTTTGAAAGATGAAAGAGGATTAGAGAGCCACCTGTCCCCATCAGGTGTGCTCCCTCTGGCAGTGGACTGAGCCTCCCCTTCATAACAAAAGTCCCTCACCAGAAGAGTAACAGTTCTATAGGTGACAGGTATATCAGATGGTAGAGTTTGGAACAGGTTAAAGGATGTTCTATTGTTTTAAAATTAAATGGAAGTAGGAGATACCGGATAATGAAGTCCTTACTCTGGGTCTCTGTTGTTGCAATGTTGGAGTATGCATAATGGACTAAATAATCCAGCATAGAAATGACTTCAGGGGGTCAGTATTGCTTGTTTTATCTTAGTTTCACGCTTAACTCTTTTGGGCCATTTTTCTGAAAAGAAAAAACACTAAGCAAGCAACATGAAGATTAACTCTTCATCTAACTTTAGCTGCTGTTGAGGAGTTCGATGTAGGACTGGAAGAAGAAGAAAAAAATCCTACTGCCAAATTTAACCAAGCATAAACACAAATTTTATGGTATAATGCATAAAGATTGCCAATTAACTAGAAAGGATGCCTAGTTTGCTTTAAGAATGAATGAATAAAATAGTTGGGAAGGTGACAACATTGCAAGCATTGGACCACGTCACCTTAGAATGGTCTAGAAAACAGTCCGTTCTTCAAAAAGTGGAATGCAACTTTTCTAATTTGCCTCTGTGCCAGGAAAAAAAAAGGTGTTTTAATCATAAAAATGTTCCATGGGATAAGTAACTGCTATATCATGGATGACTTTTTGCATTCAGGCTAGTAAATTAATACGTTCTTCCACTCCCACTAACAGAAATACATGGTACCAAGCTGTCAAAATCCAGCAATAGATAATGATTAGTTTAAGTATCTAGCTACTATACTAATCAAGCATTTCCCCTTTCCCTTTGTAAGAAATACCATGTGTCAAGGGATTGAAAATTGCACACCGAAGAGCTACTTGTTGTAACATTAATTTCATTCACAAGGCTTATTTTAAAAAAAAAACAACCTCTTTATCGATTGAAATCTGTGTCCTTTTCAGAATTAATAAATTACAATTAAAGCAGTAAACCCATTGCACAGAAGTGATGTCTTTGAGATTTTTCTTCCTGTAAGTATTTACAATTTCGGAATAGAGGGAGAAAATAAATGTGGCACCTTGCCACAAGAAAAGGAAAGAACAGTTGGGATATACAGTATACTTCGACTTACAACTATGTAGCAATTGTTCAATGTTACAATGGCACTGAAAACGTGACTTATTACAGGTCCTCACCATTACAATTGTTGCAGCATCCCTGTAATCCTTGGATCAACATTCATGCGCTTGGCAACCATCATGGATGTACAATGGTTGTGATCAAGCTATTTCGGCCTTCTTGCCAGCCTAACTAAAGCTATCATTAAATAACTTGCTAAACTATGGAAAATAAGAAACCTAAGCTTTTAAATAGCAGATCTGGAATGATTAGCTACATGACTTGTCCAACTAGAACTGAGTCAAAAAAAAGGCGGGAAGAGGAGCAAGGAGGAGAAATATATATGAAAACAGACTCAGTCCTGATTGGCTAAGACGGAGTTAACTTTCCCAGCCAGCTTCCAACAAGCCGAGCCAATGGTGGAAGCTGGATTTGCGTAACAACCATGTGATTTGCTTAACAACTGAAGTGATTTGCGTAACAGCCATAGCCAAAGTCGTAAAATTGGGTACAACTCTCTTAACAACTGCCTTGCTTAGCAACAGAAATCCTGGCCCCCAATTGGGGTTGACCGCAAAGTTGGAAACAGCACTGGGACATTTGAGGGTTTGGAAGAGAGGAGGCAAGATGGCAACCGCAATCGTGTAATGTAAACTCTGCCCCTTTGTAATGTGTATCACATGAACATAAATAGGGGTGGGATTTTTATGGTATGAACCTGGTGCCATCTTGAGTTTTTATCCCTCCTGCACGCCCTTCTGTCGCACTCAAAATTTGGATCAGATAAACACTTTGAACAGCTCCGAACTCCTCCCTGAGATCTGATAGGGATGTTTTTTTGGGGGGTGGGATGTCCATCTATGATAAGAAGTGATCTGGAAATAGTCTGTAGCTGCACCCAAATTACCGTATTTTTCTGAGTATAAGACGCACCTTTTCTCCCCCTAATTGGGGCTGATAATTTGGGTGCGTCTTAT
>JANHFT010000151.1:131763-147436 GCA_032467955.1 Pseudoxenodon macrops | reverse complement strand
ATGATTTCTTCCAACAACCAGTTCACCAAACTGCTCAGAAAGTTAACAACCGGTTCTCCCGGAGTGGTGCGAACTGGATGAATCCCACTACTGGGTTGGACTAAAACATCTCCAACATCTCTTCCAGCTCTGTTCTGATTCACCGATTCAGATTTTTCATGTAGAAGATCCCAGATTCATTCCCTAGTATCTCTGGTTCTGCTTTCAGTCTGAGAGATGCTTCCACTATCACATGAGATGAAATCTGTTTCATTAGAAAACAACCAGGGAGGAATATAATTTATTTAGCTGGAATTTTTACAGCATTTTGCATGGACAAGAAAATAATTGCTCCTCTCTTGCTGGAATTTATCAAGCCCCATGTAGCTGGCATGACAATAAGAGCAAGAACGACATCAACATCACTTACATGTCTTGAATGGTATCCCAGACTGAATACAGAATCTTGGAAACAGTAATAGGAATTTCCAAGCTCTCTTTATAGTGAATTAGTTATGATGGAGTCTGTTTGAAATGCTTTCAGTGTATCCCCACTTGGCCTGAATTACCATTTATGACTCACCTCTAACCTTCCCAGCCTCCCTACAATTTCTCACCGTAATCCAGTGAAGCTGAACTATGGAAATTTAGGACAGATGAAAAATAGATCTACTTTATACAGGATACTATGAAGTTTAATTTGCCACAACAAGATGTAATAATGACTACCGGTTTACATGGCTTTAAAATAAGCTAGATTCGTCAAGAATGAAAGTCTATCACTGACATTAACTATTTGGAGAACACAATTTGATTTGTTCTGACGTACATTAACTTATGGACTTCCCACATAAAAACTGGACTAGAACTTTAAGTCTTAAGTCTCAAGAAATTATGTCAAAGCATGTTGTATGTGATGCATGAACCAGGCTCCTGTAAGGAAATGATCCTAAATTTCATGATTTTTTAAAATATCCTCTGGCAGAGCAACATTAATCAGATGGTAGGCCTACAACTATATAATAGGGACAGCTCTGTAATATTATGACAAAGGATTCAATTTGAACAGAAAACTATTTTCTGCTCTTTCCCTTCCCATTTTCAAAAGAGATTAGGTTTAGAGGTGATGACTTAGCAAAACATAACTAATATGAACTGTTAACAGTGACTTCAAATGTTTTAATCATATTTTTTAAGAAGATGTTGGATAACCATTTGTCTGAAGTGGTGTAGGGTTTCTTGCCTAGGCAGGGGGTTGGACTAGAAGACCTCCAAGGTACCTTCCAACTCTGTTATTCTATTCTATCATGGTTAATTGCTTCACCTTGGCTTAGAATGCAATAGAAACTGGCTCACTCTCTTCTTGTGATGTGCAAATATAAGATTGAGTTTGATTGTGTATGCATATGGAAAGGGGAATGGCAGATATCACACAACAGAGCTTAATGTAAGTTCATATATATCACATTATTCCACCTTGTCTTGACTCTTGTCTGGCTGCAAAAATCTAGACAAATAATATTTTGCAGCACAGACATAGGCAACTCTTTTCTGCTGTCTCCATTTTGTAGATATTTTTTTCAGCTATGATGAGAGTAACACTGAAGTTGAAAGAAAACATCTTGGAAGACTACAGTGCTAAATGATTTCTGCCCAAAAAAAACCCCTGTTAAAATGTAACAGTCAGTTATCTTACCTTTATCTTTCCTGGATGAAATCAGGTTTATGTCTGGGTGAGCATTCTTAGGACCGAAGCCAACATGTATAATAAAGCGCTATTGTAAGTGTGAGCAAATGTGTAGATCAGAGGTGTCAAACTCGATTTCATTGAGGGACGCATCAGGGTTGTGTTTGACTTCAGGGGGCTGGAGTGGGCGTGGCCAGGGTGGGTGTGGCCAGCTCAAGGTCACTTGCGTCAAGGGCGCCTATGGTGGCCCGAGTACTCTGCCAGAGAAAACGGGCTTCTGAGCTCCATTTTCGGCTGCGACAGCCTCCCGCAACCCTCTGCCAGTGAAAATGGAACTCAGGAGGACCTGCGTGCAGCCCTCCCGAGCTCCATTTTCACTGGCAGAGGCACCGCGGGCCAGTCCTTCGCTGTTCCCAGGGTGGCCCCACGGGCCAGATCTAAGCACTCCATGGTCTGGATCTGGCCCCCGGGCCTTGAGTTTGTCACCCCTGGTGTAGATTCTAGCACACTTCAAGACTCATTATTCACCGAGGAGAAAAAGACCACACTGTTCAAAAAGAATAATGTAAAACTATTTGCTTTTTAATTGAAAATACACCTACAAAGTAATATTTCTCAAGCCACACCCTGGGTGCATCAATTGCCAACTCAGAATAGGCACAAAGGAGAGAATATTCTATGGCTCATGATTTCTGTAAGAAACAGAGTTAGTATAAAGTTAAAGAACTGTCACACTTTGTAATACCATTTTCTCCTAAAGTGACAGCATGGAATGATAGCCCTTTACATGAAAATCTTTTCAACCCTTTCCCAAAAACAGTAGCCGTTCAGGAGCAAACCACAGTAAAAGTTATTCCATACAATTTAATATTAACTTTGTACACATTACCGTACCGCTATAAAAATATCTCTAGTTCCATTTCAAAAAAACACTTGTCTCTAATCTAGGTTTTCCTTTTTGTTAGCGCAAACAAGAAACAAGTAATTAAAAAAAGGCACATCCATTTATTGCGTACAGTCAGAGATTACATAAGAGCTTTGCATTACTTTAAACACCATCAGATACACTGAGTTAATTCCTATTCTTTTTCAAAGGGGAAAGTAAGCAAGCCTTCTGCCTATCTACTTCCACCATTGAGAGACTGTCGCTACAACCTCAACAATCCCACTTAACAATCTGAAATGTTAAATCTTTGCGGGGTTTTATTCACCTGTCACACTTTTAAAATAATCCTCAATGTGTTTCAGAAACTTCAAGCCAGCTTTTTGTGTGTGTGTGTCTGTTATCAATTTGACAATGTCCCTCAAAAGGCACCGTTGAGCAACAGAAAGAATTTAGGGTGGGGCTTTTAGAAAGGGAATTATTTATCACTATCTTTTGGAAGAGTCTATCATTCTGCCTTTGTAATATAGCCTGGGACAGATCTGGGCCACAGGTGAGTTCCTACCGGTTCTAACCGGTTCTTTAGAACCGGTAGTAACTCGGTGATGACGTCATGGAGCCGGTTCCTTCGGTGTCTCTGTGGGCGCTGCCATTTTGGATTTTTTGATTGCTGCGTGCGTGCATGCGTGCTCGAGGCGTGACCCTGAGCAAACTGGCAGCAAAAAGAACCAGGGGTATTTTATGGCCCTTGGGCCACATCTGGCCCTTTGGCTATCCCTGTCCAGCTCAAATGAGATCAACGGGAAATTAGAAATCAAACGTAAATAAGTATATGCCAAGCACGCAATACAACTGCATTGCTTTTATTTTGAGAGCGGCTGCTATTTCCCTCCCCCAGTTTATTTGTGTTTGTGCATGCAGGTGTGCATGTCTACACACTTTCACAGGCCTATTGGTTAGTCCCAGTTTCTCATGTGGCCCCTTGGGAAAATTAATTGCCCATCCCTGGCCTGGAACACGACATGAGGCATCCGGTGGAAATACAGGCTTTGTGGTTCATATTAGGATGACTGGATCTGGGCTATAAAAATCCACAAGGAAAATAAAGAAGTATACAAAATTCCAACTCTTTGCTGCTGTCTTGTGATTGTCTGGATTTTCACAGCCCATATAAGGCAGGCCTCGCTTATGTTACACCTACTTAGTAGTGAGGAAAGACTCACTACTAGCCACAATGAACAGACTGTTCATTTGTAAACTACTTCAGTTGAGAATTATTCCACGAGTAGGCAAAATGAATAGAAACTAAGAGATTAGAAAAGCACAAGGGAGCCTGTTCCCCTTTATAGATCAGTATACTATAGTGTTTACTATACTAGTTTATAAAGGGGAGAGGGGATGGATAGTAAAGATCTATTGTAAACTCTGAGCAGCAGCTGATGGAAAATTAGTTGGCGTGCTATAAGCCTGGATTAAATAGAAATATCATTCCCACATTTGATCGTCAAAACACAGAAACCTAAACCTTTTCCCCCAGACCAGCAGTTTCTTTACGATTTCAATACTGAATCTGAGAATTCTATTGTAAATCATCTCTCCTTTAATCTGTTTAGATTTGTCTGCAATGCTTGGTGGCTCTGAATCTAAATTGTGAGACTGAACCTTGAAAATGTATTTTGTTTCATCAGGGAATGCCAGCTATTTTAGCTTAAACTGGATGACGTCACGTTTTATGTGAAATAACCATTTTTTGTTATGTAAAAATCAAATCAAATCAGGGTATAACTGCAGAATTCTGAGAATGAGCCAAGATGAAACACATCGCACATTGTAGCTTATGGTAGTCTTACTATCTTGGGAACCAAAGGAATGAACCTTGAAATATAAGATTGGCAGCTATAAGGAATAACTCAGCCCTATTTTACAAAAAATGCTATTAAAATACTGTTCCAACAACTATACAACCAATATATGATTATATTTACACCATCTTATGAAGTCAGACTCTTTCAAACTTGGGAATTTTTCTCCCATTATTCCTGACTAGCAGAAAAGGGAATAATGGTTTAGGAGTCCCACACATAACAGGTCACATTGGCTAATCTCTTCCTTCAAGCATCCCATTGCAGAAATTATTCTGCTTGCATAAAACTTTCCTTCCTGTCTCCTGTGACCATGCATGTAAAATATAATTTAAAAATCTTATTTTTTGAAAAATAAATGGGCTCTGGGAAACAGCAAGCTTCAAATGGACAAAAATCACAATCTCATCTCAATTAAAAAAAACAAAAAACTGTCCTTTCTTAGTCCCGAAGACTTCTTTAAAAAAAAAATCTTTTATATTTCTGATATTTATTTAAATATTTTCATTATTCTCTTTATATACTCTTTTTCTTAATAAAAAATAATCAAGCACCACGTTAGTATTATTTTTATACAAGGTCATCTCCTCTCTGTATTAGCGGGGTCTATCAGATGCATGCTGCTAACATAGGGAAAGTGGTAGTGGAATAGAAAGTTTTGTCTTTAAACCAGTATTTAAAAATAATAATAATGCATTTAACCAAATTTTGGAAGATCCCCCTTCCTGAAAGCATTTTTGGCTCTGTAGTTTCACTATGAAAGCACAAATGTAGCCGAACCTTGACACAAGCTTTGTAAGCATTGCTGTCTAGAGTTCCATCTTAACACGGTGTCAAGAGATTCTACAATCTTTCCTCCTAGAGCAAGGGTGTCAAACTCGTTTTCACTGAGGACCGTATCAGGATTGTGTTTGACCTCAGAGGGGGGTGGGTGTGTGAGCTTGGCCAGGGTGGCCGTAGCCAGCTTGACATCACTCATTGAGGCCCCGTTTCCGGCCATGATGGCCTCCTACAGCCTAGTGAAAACGGAGCCTGGGAAGGCCTTCCCAAATTCCATTTTCAGTGGCAAAGGGCTGCAGGAGGCCATCGTGGCCGGAAACGGAGCCCAGGAGGCATGCATGTGGTCCCCCCCAAGCACTGTTTTCGCTAGCAGAGGCACCGCAGGCTGGTCCTTTGCTGTTTCCAGGGCAGGCCTGCAGGCCATATCTAAGCACGCTGTGGGCCGGATACAGCCCACGGGCCTTGAGTTTGACACCCCTGTGCTAGAGGGTTAAACACAGGGATTGGCAGACAATTTAGCTGCAGAAGTTTAATTTAAACTCATACTAGTTATAGTTGCAGACAGTATAAATCACAAACTAGTATAGGTAGTCCTCGACTTACAACCATTCGTTTAGTGACCGTTCCAAGTTACAACGGCACTGAAAAAAGTGACATATGACCATTTTTCACACAACCATTGCAGCATCTCCATGGTTGTGTGATCAAAATTTGGATGCTTGGCAACTAGTTTGTATTTATGACGGTTCCAGTGTCCTGGGGTCACGTGATCCCCTTTTGCGACCTTTTGACAAGCAAAGTCAATGGGGAAGCCAGATTCACTTAACAACCATGTTACTAAATTGACAACTGCAGCAGCCCACTTAAGCGACGTGATCAGAAAAGTCATAAAATGGGGCAAAACTCACTCTAACAAATTCTCACTTATCAACATAAACTTTGGGCTCAATTTTGGTCGTAAGTCAAGGACTACATCACTAGTAGAAAGAACCTTGGGGAGAGCCATTCTGATGCAACAAGGAAGGTCAAACCAAACCCAATTTTCTTTCAATAGCAGATTCCTGGTGGCTTGCCTTTATGTGCAATCAAGAATTGTGGTTTAAAATAACCTGCAATGTATTATTAAATAAACTATATCACAGCAAACCCTCGTTGTTGTTTTTTGCTAGGTTATAGTAAGCTTCTTTTTAGCTGCAATCTCTAGCTATATCCTATCTATATCCTATATAACAAGCAAGCTGCTAAGAGAAACAGGATCCCAATTTATTTCTTAGGTTGATCATAGCAGATCACCTCTATGTTTTGAGACCTTTTTGCTCATCTGTATGATGCTGGCTTAGCATCGTGCATAACGTCCAGCAAAGTCTGCCTGGAAACAAGGGATTTTTATTTCATTTGGGTGGTTTTTAAAATATGGGTGCTTTAGAATTCGTATCTTGGTCTTTAGGTTAGGCTAAATTCAATGGATGTTTCAGGAGAGTTGCAATGGTGATGATGAAATGTTAGATTAAAATTTTGCTAAAAATTCTAATTGGCTTAAAGTTGGTTTCTCTTTCATGTAAATTTAAGTTGTGTGTGTGTATGTAGCAGTAGTGGGTTTCTCTTTTCGGTGCTGCCTGTGCGCACCCGCAGACTGTTTCTGCGCATGCGCAAAGCGTCCCAACGCGGGCGGAAGGAGTGTCCCACCGCCCGCACTACCGGATCGCCGATTAGGAGACTGGTGTGTAGGCTAAGGATCTTCAACAGGATTCTTAATGCTAGACTAAACTATAATTCCCATGATTGATTGGAAATGCCATATGGATCTAAATTACCAAGGATCTCAATTCCCACTGAAATCTCAGTGGTAAATTGAGATTTAAGTCAGGACAATTTATGAACCATGGTAATCTTCCTGGAGCCTAACTGTTTATAATCCCACCATATTAACAGTTTCTGTAGGAAGCAAAAGCAGTTACTTTCTGAAAACTAGATATGATTGGTGGGTTATAATTTATCTAAGCCTCACTAGATTAAATCACCAGAATATTTACAGTTGTTTGATCAAATAATGACATCACAATTGCTATGATAGCAATAATTCAATATGTCCATAGCGATGAAGCAACTAAGATAAATTTCCTTTTCCAAAGTGCATATGTTTTTAATGTGTGTGCATTTGATCTCTGATCCTGGAAAAAAAAGTCTGTATGAGTAGCTGTATGTGTGCTAAATACTATCGTCTAAAAGAGAGTAATAACGTTACACATACACAGAGGTATTTGCAGGTTTGTGATATACAAAATCAATGGGATTTGAAGGTGCACAGTACCAAGAAGCACGAGCCTCTTTCGGATACTAAAATATCCCATTGGTTAGAAATGAACACATGATTAGTAGTTTTTGCTCAATTCATAAATATAATGACCTGTGGGAAATACTATTCACTTATTTCATCCTTTAGGGGGAAAAATGTATTCGTACTTGTGCTGTTCTAACAGCAATGAAATAAGGTAACATTATCTTTTAAAAAAAAGAAATCAAAATTTGCTATTAATTTCTCTAGGAATAGCATGAAATGTTAAAGGTTGACTTGATGGTGCTAAGAACATGTAGCATTTGAACAAAATGGAGCTTCTTTCAGGATTTCTTCTGTTTTGCTGTTTATATTAAATGAGATCACATTAACAGGATAAAGAAAAAAAAATATATTCATTCTTGAATAAGCTTGCTAATTTGATGAAATATTTACCACCCATTAAAATGTTGCATATCACTTTGTGTAATGCCTATTATTATTTTTTAATGTCACGTAGCCACAAATTTGAAACATTTTTCATCAATTTTGAAAAATGTGCAGCTCATCCCATCCCTATTTTCTCCTGCACAAATTGTGCAGCCTTCTCCAGCCAGATGTCCCACAGATGTAGTGGATTATGACTTCCGGAATTCTAACCAGCATGTCTGCTGCATGGAATTCTGGGAGTTGTAGTCTCACACCAGGAAGATATCAGGCCAGAGAAAGTATGTCTAGGTAAACACAATATGAGACATGGCAATACTGTGCTTTGCTTTGCCCTCCTCTGACCTTCCTTACTGGAAGGAACAAGGCGAGGCATATGGAGTAACAGCCTGCTGTTGTTCATTGCTCTAACCTAGCTATCACAAGACAGAGGAGGCATGTCACACACTCTATGTCTCTCGTAGTATCTAGTTCATCCTTAAACTTTTTCAGTGCTTTGAGAGTACAAGAAGAAATGAGGAACAAGCAGAAGGACCAAAGAAAGTGTACATTTTTCCATATCTCTAGTGCTTTGTGTCAACTTTCCTCTACCTTACATCTTGGTTTCACTGTCTAAGGGCTTTTCATTCTCATTCTCTTGTGAAATCAGCTGGTAAGGTTTCTTCATTTCATTCTCCTCAATCACGGAGTTGCCCATTTCAGCATCCTTGTTCCGTAACTCATGGCGGGATAAGTGTTCGACAATTCCTGCACCAATGGAGTCTCCCAAAACGTTGGTAGTAGTGCGCAGACGATCCCTGGGGAACACATCGCAAATTAAGTAAACCGGTCATTGTTTACCAACTCAGCGAAAGTTTTCACTAGAAGATATAACACAAGTCCACATTCTTTCCTTAAAATTACCTCAGCAGTATAATAACATGTGCTTCAATATTTGCACAGTAGCAAAGAGAAAATGTTACTGGACTGATGGGGAAAATAAATAAATAGTGAAACGAAATAACAGTCATATTTAAAGATTAAATATCAGTTCCAAGAAGGAACAGCACATAAGTGTTTTGTAACATTCCTATTTTCTTTTGGGCCTCTTCCTCCTCGCACAAGGAGATTCATTTGAAAGGGTTCACTAAGAAACAAATAACAGGGAAATTAAGATTTGCATGTTGAAAATATGGTTGCTGGTGAGACTCAATAATAAATATTTTTTAAAAGTACAGCTTGGAAGGTGAACAGAAATGAAATAACTTTCATATCTCTGTCCAAAAAATCCACATCAGTATCCTATTCTGGTCTTTTTATGTAAGACGACAGGTTGACATTTGTATGCAACGTAACCAAGTATTGTTTCAAAGAGACCCAATACATTTCTTCAGGAAAGGAACTACAATGACTTATACATTTGTCTTTAGTCTACTTCGTACAGAAAAATACTCACAGAAACCAATCCACCGCAATGATAAGCGTTATGTCATCTGTAGGCAAACCAACAGAGGTTAATACAATCACCATTGTGACCAGGCCAGCTTGAGGAATTCCTGCTGCACCAATGCTGGCAGCTGTTGCGGTGATACTGTTACAAGGAAAGAGATATAAAATCAATCATATGGTCATTTTCATTTCTTCAAACGTGCCCTTATGCCAAAGAACTCTTTCAGCCTTGAAGACGTTGTTGGCTAGAAGTTCGTGAGTCTGGTTGGAATCAGTTGCTAGTTTGCATGATCAAAAGTCTTTCCCCTTTCATTTCTCTTACAAGAAAATTTGATGCTTAAGCTAGATAAGCCATCCTCAAATATGTATTCAGCTTCATGAGTGTATGACTGTAAGTTGTTGCTGTATCCATACGATTGATATTGATTGTTTCCTAGTATGATTTGATTGCTTATTTGTACAAATTCCTTGTGTGCCCAATCACACTTGGCCAATAAAAAATTCTATTCTATTCTATTCTATTTTATTCTATTCTATTCTACCCTTATTGTACCTATCATTAAGTGTTGTACCTTATGATTCTTGATGAATGTACTGTCTCTTTTCTTATTATGTACACTGAGAGCATATGCACCAAAGACAAATTCCTTGTGTGCCCAATCACACTTGGCCAATAAAAAATTCTATTCTATTCTATTTTATTCTATTCTATTCTATTCTATATATATTGGGGGGAAAGGGGGATTAATGCTGCCAACCTAGACTTGCATTGACTCCCCAAATTATTTAAACCATCTCTGTCTTATGCCTAACATTGCTTCACAAAGTAAATCACAATGTATCAAATCCAAATTTTGTAAATCTTTGCCACTGGTTTCCCTGTCCTCCCCCATGTATATTAAAAATCTAATTGCCTGGTACATATGGAAATCCATGATTTCTAATAAATGCCTGTATGATTGGATCATTGAATTAGCAATGTAGCTATTGCCATTTTTCCATAAGCCTGTAATTTCTTCAAGGCATCAAAGTCATTTGTAATGTTTGCAAAGCATCAGTGTTAATAAACAATGGTTCCCAGATCACGTTGGAGGTCTGGGGGGTGCTACTAAATAATACAAATAACAGTACCACCTGCAGCGATTGAACGCAATGACAACTTTTAGCTATTATTTAGGGAAGATATATTCAGCTCCTTTTTTCCTTTCATGCATACAACTTCAGTTCCTTCTGTATATTAGATAAGCCACTTCATAAGATATTTAAAAGAATTCTTCAACAATACCGTGTTAACAGAATAGTTTGCCAGCAGACAAATCAGAAACTTCCTTTCAGAATGTTGCTTTGTATGACTCTCTATATGCCAAAGGTTTTGTTTTTTAAGATGAATTGTCCTGGCAAACTTTTGAACTTGAACAGCCTAATTATTAACATGAAAGGGAAGCCTTCATTGAAAAGAGGAAGCTGTTGGGCTAGCAATATATGTATCCCTGAAAGAAAGAAAGAAAAGTATGTGGGGAAAAAGCCCTGACTGTATTCCTGACTACAAATCTTTTACATGCATCATCTAGCAGCCACTCCTCTTCGTTCTCATCTGTCATCAATTTGTCAGCGTTCAACCCGTCACCTGCTTATCCAGCTGTGCCTTCGAAATTTCAAAGAATGGGTCCCAAGTTCTTTCAAACTCTGCCAACCTACTCTCTGGTGAAAAGGCCAATTTACTCAGTTCTGAATAGCTGCACATTCTTCACACAACTGAATCCCTGCAGAGATGCTCTGACAGAGATAGCCAGAAAATACAAAAGAAGCGTTTTGCCATTCCTGTTCTTCATAGAGTGAAGGGCATTGACAATTGGACTTTGTTTAAGATTTCAGCCATGTTTTTTTATGCACAATACTGAATGTGTACATAGTTGCAATTTTGTAAAGAAAATAAATCAGGGTCACTATTATTTTGTCCTCAATGTTGGGGGAAAAGTTGTTTTACTCCTTCTGTCTGTTTTTCCCCCCTTTTTTTAACAACAAAATATAACTTGTTTTCCAATGAAATGAAACGAAACAAGAATATTCTTTGCAAAATCCTACCAATATATTTTTAAGGTGGCTCAAACGTCTTTATTCTTTTTCTGCAATTGATTATTGGGGGAAGATTGTTGTATCAAAACATAGCTTCTAATTAAACAAAATCATAAAATAACAATGTCCATTAGGATTTTAAATTTTGCCCCAGTTGCAGTGTCATGAATCATTGCCTACACATCCCAATGACGTTATGAATTATACCAGGGGTGTCAAACTCAAGGAATGCGGGCTGAATTTGGCCTGCAATGTGGTTGTATCTGGCCTGCAGGGCTGTCCTGGTCTACCTAATGTGAAGAGGAAATATCAGGCCAGCATAGCTTCAGGCCAATCTACCCAGTGCGAAAAAGAAAAATCAGGCCAATGTAGCTTTGGCCAGGTCTACCCAACACGAAGAGAAAACATGCCAGCAGTTTCGGGAATGGTGTGAAGCTGGCCAGACCCACCCAGTTGGCCACACCCATCCAGTCAGCCACATCGCCCAGTCGGCCACACCCTCCGGCCCCCTAAGGTCAACCACAGCCCGGATACGGCCCTCAATGAAATTGAGTTTGACACCCCTGAATTATTCTATCACAAGAGTATGCTCCCAGAAAGATAATCCATAATGGGCTAGTTACATAAAATGGATATGACTAAATGTAATTCAGGGAAGATGGAAATGGTTACACATGCCATCTTGATATTGGAACATGAGTTTCTTAAGTCAAAAGGTATCCAGTGAGAAGGGAATTACAGGGATTTATGATGTAACTGGATTAAGACTGAAAGGTAGTCTAATTGCCTTTGCCTGTAGGAGCAAAAGGAAAGTTTGATACTACAAAAACATGCATACCAATATATGGAATGACAGAATCATGACCAAGACAAATCTGATGTTGTTAGAGCAGGAATGTTGATTTTGAACAGCAGCATTCAGGGAAACCAGTAAATTAAAGTGGACTGAGATGATCATTCCTCATTAAAAGAGCATTGAATTTTTTTCAGGGTAGATAAGAAATGGGTAAGACTTTGTAACTAAAAGGTGTAAGTTAGTGCTTAGATACAACACAAGATACAATGGAGTGATCTCAAGACCAGCCATACAAGAATAGTCTAAATCTTTGCCCCAACCATAGATACAGAGAAAGGGAAAAAATCTGTAGCAACTTGTATGACACCACACCAACAGACGACCTCATACTAACCATAGGAGGTTAGAATGATAAAGTTGAAAGAAAAGTAGTATTTGGCATAATAGCAAAAAGTGACCTAAGTATATGAATTAAAACAGGAAGCAGCCTAATAGAGTTCTGCCAAGAAAATAGCTTTTTTCAATAACCTTAAAGATAACATGCAAATTTGAATTTTGCAAGCAAAAGAAAAAAGTGGAAAAGATTTATTCACTCAGGAAAAGCAAAACCTAGTATTGACTACTATATTCAGATCATGAACCCCTTGCCAAATTACCATTTAAACTGAGAAAAAACAAATAATCAAACCTAGATGATGCAACCTCAGCAATAATTCCGTGTGATTATGCAGTGAGGATAAAGAAGTGATTTAATGGATTGGTTTGATGAATAGAGTGTCTGAAGAACTCTGATCTGAAATTTATGACATGATTAAAGACAAAGCAAACAGAAATATTTTGATACACATCAAGCAAAAGGCAAAATGGTTTTCTGCTAATATGTTGAATATAGCAAAAGAAAAACAGAGAGCAACACAGACTGAGGAAAACAGACAGAACTGAACAGCAAGTTCCAAAGAACAAAAAGAGACAAGGAGGATGTCTTTTCGTTTTTGTTTTAAATTACAACTGAATGGGGAGATGACAAGATTTATTTCATAACATTACAGAAATCAAGGGGATTTTTAAAAGTTAAAATGGGACAGGGGTCTCATTGAGGGGTGCATCAGGGTTGTGTTTGACCTCGGGGGACAGGGGGCGTGGCCAGCTCAAAGTCACTCCTGTTGGGGGCATCTGTGGTGGTCCCGAGTGCGACCCTCCTGAGCTTCTTTTTCACTGGCAGAGAGTTGCAGGAGGCTGTGGCAGCTGAAAACGAAACTCGGGAGGCCTTTTTTGCTGGTAGAAGCACTGCAATCCGTTCCTTCGCTGTTTCCTAGGCAGCCCCATGGGGAAGATTTAAGTAGCTCATGGGCCGAATCCAGTCCCCGGGCCTAGAGTTTGTCACCCCTGGTAATGACAAATAAGATAAAAGCACATAGTACAAATATACAGAAAAACTATACAATAAGCAATCCAGAATTAGTGATACATGCAAAGGCTTTACTGCTGAACTACAGCATTCTGGAAAGTGAAATTAAAGGGTCTTTGAAAATATTGATAACAAAAAAACTGCAAAAGTTGATGGAATGTCAGCAGAACTGATACTTAAAACATGGTGCAATTGAGCTACTACACTAGAATCTCTGGATATATAGATTTAATTATTATATATGTAGCATCATGAAATCACAGCTGCCTTTTCTTTAGTGGCAAGTTGGCCTTCACTCACATCAAGTTCTTATCAAGAACCTAATGCATTGTAATGTATTGACATGCTATATTTGTATCTTAAAAATATGACTTTGTAACTGACAGATGGAAATTATCTCAATGGTACTATTTTCTAGGTGCTATTAAAGGCTTTTTGTATGGTACATGATATGCCAATAACTAGAAGGACCATCACTACCAGTTTATGCCATAATATTTCAACTTTGATTTTCAGATTCTTTGTGATCTTCTCCAATTCTTTGCCTTTGTTTCTAGTATTCTCTAATATCACACATCAGTTAATCACATGTTCTTCTTTTCAACCACAGTTAAATCTGGTCTATTATGAGCCAGGACTTTTTTTACTTTATATCAGAAATTGCATAATCATTTGCTTGCAGGTATTGATAGAGTCTGACTCTGAGATGGGAGATGAACAGCTGACAGAGAGTGAGAGAGTGGCTCTGTTGGCTGTGGAGGAAACTGAGGAAGGGCAAAGTCAGGCTGGGCAGAGCAGGGTAGAGGTAGAATAAGGGAGAGTGGGTTCTGATGAAGACCAAGGCTCACCCCTCCTCATCCTAGGACACACAGGAAAGAATGGAGAAGAGAGCAACGTGGGTTGCATGGCTTATGAGAGATGAAAGGGCCCTGATTCCTTTCACAAGGCACACCTGGGGATGGAGTTTAAAGGAGAGGCAAATGGGAGGGGCGGTTGTCGGGAACAAACACTGAGTTCATGTTCATGTTCACTGTTTTATCTGAGTTGCTGGCATCCTCCCAACTGGTTTGATTTACTGCTGTGCTACTTCAATTCTTGAACTCCTTATCTTGCTTGCCTTGCCAGATTAATTACCTTATCTTGCCTTGTTGGATTTATTAACAATATTATTTATTGTTGGAGGTTTTATGCTGCTTACAGGTTTGTGGGAGAGTTTTTCTCCAGACCAGAGAATAAAAAGGATGTTGGGGGCAAAGTTTAGAGCTAATAAAGGGACTCCTACTTATTCTCTGGCTGTGTTGCCTTTTGTGCCATGCCCAGTCATCACAGCAGCAGTGGGTGAGGATACTGTATTTTATTACATAAAAAGGCAATGGTAGTGGTTGTCCAAACAATTAAACTAATGCTCTTATCTACACATTAGTAATGTATGCTCAAGATTTTAACGTCTAGACATCAACAAAACATAGAACAAGAATTGTCACCTAGAGAAGCTGGATTTAGAAGAAACAGAGGCATCTGATAACAATATTTCACATCTGATAAATAATGAAAAATAGTAGGAAGTGCCAAAAAGCAAAAGTGCTATTGCTCTTTATTATTATATGAAGTCATTTAATATACAGACAATACTAAACTGTGAGTGGCCATAAAAATATAAGTCCATTAGGCCATGTCATCTTCCTATTAAAGAATTTACTATATATGATGGTCTGGAAGTAACTTAGAACAAAATGTGAAGTAACCAGTTAGTTCAATATTAAGAAAGGAAAACACTAAGGCTGCATACATAACAAAAGAAATCAAAAGAAATGCTGGACTTGAAGAAACAGAAATGGAAATTAAAATTGCTAGGAGAAACATCAACAATCTCAGACGTGCTATTAGTGCTACTTTGATAGTTAGAAATGAGGAAGACTTAAAGGATTTCTTGTCCAGGATGAAGGAAAAGAATGTAAGCTAGGCAACTACTAAGAAATGAGAGATAGATAGATAGATAGATAGATAGATAGATAGATAGATAGATAGATAGATAGATAGATAGATAGATAG
>JANHFT010000151.1:87255-99342 GCA_032467955.1 Pseudoxenodon macrops | reverse complement strand
CCAACTTCTGCCAACTTAGCAGTTCGAAAGCATGTAAAAATGCAAGTAGAAAAACAGGGACCACCTTTGGTGGGAAGGTAACAGTGTTCCGTGTGCCTTAAACATATATTCATGCCCGCCACATGACCCTGGAGACATCTTCAGATAGCGCTGGCTCTTCGACTTTGAAACGGAGATGAGTGCCGCCCCCTAGAGTCGGGAATGACTAATGTGTGAGGGGAACCTTTACCTTTAGTACTTGTCTAACAATGTCCTAGCAGGAGGAGCATCAAAGAGCATTGTTGTGTGCATATGGACCTGAGAAGAAATGCTGAGAAGAAATGCAGAAAGAAGTAACCTCAAGACTATCAATCTCATAAAACCAAGTGCAGGGACAGTGGGAGTCATAGAGTTCTGCATTGTCCTTCTGCCCCCTACTGGTCTTTGTGGTCAGTAGGTCATGAAATATCATGAGTATTGTATCTCCATGAACTTATACAATCAATATATGACCAGCTACTCTTCAAGAGCCTTTGGAGGTGGCATTCAGCTGGTTCGGACTGGTTCAGGCAAACTGGTAGTGGTGACCACGGGTGGGCCCGCCCCCAAGCCAGGATGGGCCCGCCCACCTGCCAGCACTATGCCATCCTATTTAGCTATGTTTTCTAAGCTGCGTGACATGTGTGCAAGCCATGCATGTGAACAAAGCGCATGCACGGAAGGTCGGGCGCATACGCAGAAGGCGCATGCACTCTCACATTTTCAGTGCACAAACCAGTGGTAAAAATATGTGAAACCCACCTCTGCTTTGGAGGATGTCTTCTGGATAATTCAGATTCAAGGACTTTCTCATGCTTCATTCGTATTAGAATAAACTGAACATTGCAACTGTTGTGCTGCTAGGTTTTCACTGAATATTCAAAATATTTCAGTTTACATTCAATTGCTCTTGTGTGACCAATTCCTACCCACAGCTGTAACATTTACATTTTATTGTACAAATTGTTGGTCATAGAATAATAATTACCAATTTAAAGGGATTCCTGTTTCTTGCTGCAGAATAATATCCATCTCGCTTAATTGAAATTTTGGAAGAACATTTCAACCTCCGCATGGTAGAATGTTCACCCTTCTCTACTTTTGACAGAATAAATGCAATTGTATGAGATTGCTCCACTAAAAAACACTTTTTAAAGCACTCCTACAACTGTCTTTTCTCTTTGTTTGCAGACAAGGTAGCAAGTCAAGTATCTCCGAAATGAATGGGCTATGACTATGGGTAGTCTCTGTTCTTTCTTGCTTGCTCTTTATGGTTTCCTAGCAAATCTGGTGCTTTGATATGGAATGTCTCTTTCTCTTAGCAGCATTGTGTTGGCTTTGTTAAAAAAATACAAAAACAAAAAAAAGAATAAATGGAGGAAAATAAGACTTAAAGCCTATGATTAACTTCATCCATCTTGAATAATTTTGGATTTAAAATATACCAGAAATGATGAAATATAATGGCCAGGATGTTGTACCACCTTCTCCTCAAATAATGTTCCATGATTAAATACCTGGATAGCTTTTGAAAGTCTTAGACCAATCAGGGATGTCCTCAGGGTGTGGCCAAAAAAGACAAGAAGGTTTGACAGGCCTGTCAGCAGCTCTGTTGGCTTAGTATGAGACAAAATGGAGAACTTCGATCACTTTGTTGCAGCTGCCATCTTGACTCTTTTTTTTAAAAAAAACACACCCTGTGGACTCTTTAGGCCAGGGGCGTCAAACTCGATTTCATTGAGGGCCACATCAGGGTTACGGTTGACCTTAGGGCTGGGTTGGGCATGGGCCAAGGTGGGCGTGGCCAGTTTGACATCACTCGTGTCAGGAGCATCTGTGGCCTGAGTGCTCTGCCAGAGGAAACAGGCTCCTGAACTCCATTTTCGACTGGGATGGCCTCCTGCAACCCTCTGCCAGCAAAAACAGAGCTCAGGAGGGCCATGTTTTCGCTGACAGAGGCACTGCAGGCGAATCCTTCACTATTTCCAGGGCTTCCCTGTGGGCCGGATCTAACTACCTCAAGGGCCGGATCTGGTTCCGGGCCTTGAGTTGGCACCCCTGCTCTAGGCAAATTGTAATTCATTCAGGTCTACCATAAGATATGATGGCAAAAGTGCTTTGGAATTGCCACTGGTAATTTGGCAATGGGTGCCAAATTATTTGGGTACTCTGGAGTGGTAATCCGGCTTGGGATTAAGATCTAGAGGAGACTTCTCCCCATGATTTTCTTTGAGAAACTTTCAGACCTTTTCCTCATTCCTCAATCATCAAATGGCTACAATCTTTCATATTAATTTTATCAGTCTACATGATAAGTGCCCTTCTTCTGGAAAAGTGCAAAAAGGAGTTCAAATGAATTAATATGGATATTATTATTATTATTAGTGACCTGCAGCTGGAAAAGAGCAATATTAATTGTAGGAATGGAACATTGATGATAAAAAAAAGAAAACAAGATTTTTTTCTTTATTTTTTATTCAAATTTTAATTTATTAAAAAGAGATTAAAACTTCAAAAAATTAAAGAAAAAACACAAAACAAGTAAAACGTTTAAAAAATGCATTGAAAAAGAAAGAAAAAAAACACCTATATATCTACTGCATTACTCCTCCAGTTGAATACTGATTAATACATTACTATAATATTAGATATTTTAGATACTGATTTTGTTCAATAAATTAAGCAACAAATGGAGCTGCCAATGTATCCCTCAAATAAACTTTGCATTTTTCATAACTTGTTGCCTTTTGATGATGATGATGATGATGATCTCTTTTATTCATTAAACATGAAACTCAGTCAACTGAACATTTAAAAATGCTTCACAGATATCATTGATTGGTGCTAATGGTTGATATGGGTTGCTGCCAGCATCCTGTTATTATTATTATTAATGTTATTATTAATATTAATTTATTATTGTTATTATTAGACTCAAAAATATATTCACAATATGTCACTATCTGCTAACCCCTAAAGAAAACTATCCTCACATTTTACATTACAGCAGACCATTTTATAGTATAATACTGTCAAGGTGAACCTGTGGCTGACATAATTTACAGTTGGTTTAGAAAACCATACACATGATAGAAATCTAGGAATCCTGAATCTAGGAATTTGGAGATGGAGCCACTAAGTCTAGACGTGTCGTTGCAAATATGCCCGACTTAAGTATTGTCACTTTGTAAGTCCTGAGTCCTATGTCAGCCATTATACACTTTATGACTAACAAAGAAAACCTCTGTAAAACCTGAAGAACTGGCTTTTGATATTGTGTGAATATGTGCATCATATTAGATGTGACTTCTCTGGAAATACTCTCGTTACCATTTCTGTATGATGTTCCTTCTCTACCTGAGGTTGGGTCCATCCTGTTTTTTCAGAAGCTGGTGAGTCAACCTATGGTATATCTTCTGTACTATAAACAGAAGATGTTAATGCAAATCGATGTTACCATCATCTTTGCAAAATAACAGAGTTGAAAGGGACCCTGGAGGTCTTCTAGTCCAACCCCCTGCTCAGGCAGGAAAGCCTATACTATTTCAGATAAATGATAAGTTTCTTTAAAACTTCCAGGATTGGAGCACCTGCAACTTCTGGAGGCAAGTTATTTCACTGATTAATTATTCTGTCAGGAAATTTTTCCTTAGTTTTAGGTTGCTTCTCTCTTTGATTAGTTTCCATTCATTGCTTCTTGACCTGCCTTCAGGTGCATTGGAGAATAAGTTGACCCCTTCTTCTTTTTGACAGTCCCTCAAATATTGGAACACTGCTATCATGTCACCCGTATACTTTCTTTTCATTAAACTAGCCATACCAAATCCAGCAACTGTTCTTTATATGTTTTAGCCTCCAGTCCCCTAATCATCTTTGTTACTCTTTGCTGAACTCTTTCTAGAGTCTCAACATCTTTTTTACATTATGGCGCCGAAAACTGGATACGGTATTCCAAGTGTGGCCTTACCAAAGCATTATAGAGTTGCATTAACACTTCACATCATCTTGATTCTATCCCTCTATTAATGCAGCCTAGGACAGGGTTGTTGTTTTTTTGGCAACTGCAGCACACTGTTGGCTCATAGGTTTGTCCTCTAGGACTCTAAGATCTGTCTCATAATTACTACTATTAAGCCAGGTACCACCTATATTATACCTATTCATTTGGTTTTTCTTGCCTAACTTTTCTCGCACCACTTCTGGAGAAGCGGTTGTTAACTTTCTGAACAGTTTGGCAAACTGGTTGTTGGAAGAAATCATTAGGGCAGAGAACCGATTGCTAAATTATTTCAATCCCACCCTTGGGTCCAATGTTCAAATCTATCAAGACCCTTCTGTATCTCAAGCCTTTCTTCTGGAGTGTTGGCTGTTCCTGCCAGCTTAGTATTTACAGTACAATGTAATTCTATGCGTGGCTCCTCTGAGTTCAGTGCAATTTACTTCCAGCCATATTTCCTCCCCATTTCCAGCTTCGTCCACCGCTGAACTTTCACACCACCTGCAAATGTCCTCACCGTTGCTGTCTGCAGAAAGTGTCAAATTCAGCTTGCAACCACTCAACCTCATGTTGGCTTTGCTGTGTTTACTTTTAAAATAAGAAAAACAACTACTTGTTCATTTTAAAAAAAATGCAATGAAATGTTGGCAAGGCACCGCCAACCTTGGGGTGCAAGAGAAGCTAAAGAAGATGAATGTGAGAGAGTGAAGGAATTGTAGGATGGCTGAGAAGAGAATTCTCACTAATGGGAAATAACCTACTTTTGCGCTTTCATTGTTAAGTACTAAAGGGCTGTTCTCACATCCCCTCTTGAGCCATAGCTGAGCTGGAAATTAGTCCGTTCATTTACTGGAAAGCTGCAGAAACTCAGTGGCGTCCTTGAAGGAGGGCCCTGCATATTTTTAGTTGCCACTGTGTTTATTAAACCTATGAAAGCTATTATAGCAGTCAACAGTAGAGTGAAAATACTTTAATTAGAAATGAATATTCGGGAATAACTCCCGAATGTACTTCCGTATTAACCTCTACAATCTCTAACATAGTCTGTGGAAACACTTATTCTGCTTTAAATGGGTTAGGATGTTCCCTCTAAGGTCAATGGTTAAGGAATCACCACTATATGCACTCTATCAAAACACGGCCCCTGTGCTAATAACATGCTTTCCGATGGTTCGCTGACCCATACGGAGCTCAATCAATTTTATGCAATCGCAGATATTCTTTTATTACCAACTCCTACTAGAGATGGCAAAGAACTTTCGGTGTTACTGTATAAAACAATAATACCAAATTATATACACAATTTTGAAAATCCACAATATGGATGCATTGAACCAGAAAGTAACTATAGAAATTGGGCTCATGTAAAAAAAAAAATGCGCTAAAATGTATTGAGATAGTTTATGGGTTTAATGTATTATGAAAATGCAGCTACTGGTAAGACATTATCCACAAGAGAATAACAAATTTAAACTGATGGATGATGATGACAAAAATGATAATGATGATTTTCTGCAGCTCCAGTCTTGGATGGGATTACGTTCTAGAATTTACCTTTCAAAGAACAACAGAACAATAAAATGGAAATAACTAAGAGAAACATGGGCTTATTTAAATTATTAGTGTCAATCACATATTTAGTTGCAGTTGAGTTCTTTAAAGTGGCAGTCTGAGGATTGAGTTTAGGTTCCAGAAAAAGATGGCCATATGGCCAGGCCTAAGAGAAAGGGCATTGGTTTGAAGAATGTTAAGTTTCATTATGGTAGGAATATTAGGGGAATGTGCCAAAACATATATGCCCTTAGATAAAGTAAGGGATATCACTGGCATGTTCAAAACATAAAGAAAGAAGAGAAATTTGAAGAGAAAAAAACAATAGATTTCAGAAAGTTGAGAGTCAGTGAGCTGGATTATAATGAGTGTCAAATTAACATTAAATAAATTCACACATTCTTAGCATCTTGGGAGCATCCATGATGGACATTAACATTTGGAAAAATAACGTTTTTTAGCGCCATCAGAGAGGAAATTCTGGCTATAGTATGAATGCTCTTAATAGATTTTTTTTTAAAATAATAAACTGTGTTTACAATATTTATTCAAAAACTTTAAAAAAAAACTGCATCATTCAGATATTACAAAAAAGCAATCTCCTGAATGCCAAAATAATGAAAGTTGTCTTGATAGCACTTGTACTAATAATTTTTATTGGCAACGAAGTAACTAAAGCTTTCTATTAACGTTTCAAAGTAAGTGTAAAAATATACCTTTCTGACATAATTTACAGTAACATCCAGCCGTGTCAAATGGGTTTGATGGACTTCTTCTGGCTATAAGTTCCTATAATTATTTCTTGGCATATCTTCTTCAAATTTACAAGCTGGCAAATACTGAGACTTTAGGGCATAGATTTCTCTTAAAATCTTCAGGCAACCCAGCAGACCAACCAATCTCTTCAGATTGCAACTGTATTAGCATTACTGTGAATTTGTTCCTATTCTTATGAGCCCTTTCATCTCGATTGTTGTCCTATAAATACATGGGGGGAAAGCTAAATCATCTTCAGTTATGACAAATCATCAGGAGGATTCAGGAATACCAGCAGGTGTCATCACTAGATCTTCTTATGGATGAAATGTTCATCTCAACCTTTTTTTATTTGGAGTTATCTTGGACAACATTTCTCCCTTCCAACAATACCCTGACATAGGTCACTCCAAGAAACAATTGTTCATCCATGGCAATCCAGTACATTTCTTACAGGACCTGGGGATATCCGTATTGTAGAAAGTTAGCACCCACCCCTCTCCTAGAAGGATGAAATATTCTAGGAAATATTAAAAAGGCAGAATATTATATTTCCCTGGATGAGAAAATGAGAAACATGTTTTTAAAGACAAAGAGCAGCTCCCTGCTCCCAGCAGATATTTGGTGCACATTAAGACTGAACCAGCCTATCTACAAGACAATGAGAACTTCAGCTCCAGGGTGATAGGATTAAAACATGACCCCTCAGGATATAACAGGATTAGCCCTCTACCCATCTAGCAGCAAGACTCACTGCAGAGGTGGGTTCTTACTGGTTCAGACTGGTTCTATAGAGTAGGTAGTAAGCTGCTGGTGACATAATGGAACTGGATCTGGTCCGTGGACGCCACTATTTTTTGGGAGGAATTTTTTTTTGGGGGGGTGTTGGAATTTTTTCCAGGTTTTCTTTCTTCTGCGCATGCACAGAAGTTAAGTTTCCCGCACTGGGCATATATCACTATCTTGTTTTTGGTCTTTAAAAAAAAAACTTGTACTGTGTACTGTGCATGCATGCGTGCATGAAGCCACGTGGCGTGGGAGGAAGCGAACTGGCGGCGAGGTAAGTTAGAACCCACCCCTGGCTCACTGCATTGCAAAAATCACCTGGGAACATTACATCACCCAGCAGGATTCAACCAACCTTATGTGAAGTTTCCGAAAGATGCCCTAATTAATTCATGAGCCACGAGCAAAGCTTCAAAAAATATATAGCCATTTATTAGAAGCAACATTCAGGCAATACTCCGGTGCAGTCAAAACTATTATGACCCTGTTTTCCTCCTCCTCCCTGGACATGTCATAAATCACATTCTCCAGTGAACCACGTTGGCGGGCTGTGAGGCTCCTGTTGACCCCAGCAATCTAGAATACAATCTGCAGAAGGCATTTGTGGAATGTAGTTTCAGTTAAGGCACGCAAACACCTCCGTCCATTCTGTCCCACCCCCTTCTTGTTTATGGCAAATTGAAAGCTTTGCAAGTTGACACCTTAATTCAGACAACCTCAGCTGTGACCCCTGCATAGCCCCTGGGAGTCTGACAGCCAATAGAATGCATGCCTTTGCCACAGGAACAGGTAGCTCAAGTTCAAAACCCAAGAGAGGATATAAGTAACCCTCACTCTCCACTCCATGTGGTCAGCTACCCAGAATTACACGCGCTTGGTTGTTCTGCTTCACTATTAAAACCATTTTTTCCAATCAGCCTCCATGTTTCCAGTATCTTTCTCCCCACTTGGAACTGAACCCAGATGGACATTTCTTTCAACAATCCATTACATCTCAGGACCTCCAAGTCAATGGTAGCTTTTACAAAGTTTATACTCTCGCAAGCTAACTCTTTCTTCCCCTTGAGAACTTGGGCTCCTAGCTATTTAATATCTGAAAAGCTGGCTCTTTCAAGCAGCAGCATGAAGTGATCAGTGTCTGATGGCACAGGAAGAGTAGATGGAGAATCTGAATGTTGCACTAAGATTTCTGAAAGATGCATTTTTGTTTTTGGTGTTCTTATTTTGTTTTTTAAGTTATCCAGGAAAAGAAAGAACTGGCAAGGGAGAAACAGCTGAGCAAAGAACAGATTAAAAACTCTTCTGTTCTTCAACCTCCTGCCAAACCTTTTGAAGATTTTGGAGCATTCCAAGGGAAACAGCAAAAGAAAAAGAAGAACAGAAGGGGAAAGCAAAGATAGAAAAGAGTAAAAAATAATAATAATAATAATAAGGCAAATAGTCTCACTTTGAAGTTTGCATCGCTCAGAGCAATTGGGAGCAAAAAACAAAAACAATGTCTTTCTATTGCAGATCCCAATTGGTTTTCTGCAGCTTAGCCGGTTGCTGCCATTCATTCATAATTGCAAATAGCTGGTCTAAACTTCATATGCAATTTCTATTCTCGGAATAGACGTCCCAACCCTCCTGCAGTCTGAAGTTTAAATAGGCCCAAGGTGGTTATATATCATATTTGGCAGGCTATTTTGACTGATGAAGTTGCTTGGATGAGCAATGAAATGTCTCAGATTAACAAAAATTGGTCCATTTCCCATGATTTAACCTTTTTAGATACTTTTGGCCCGTATGATTGAGTCTTTGTTGACATATTGCAATATATATTTGGGGAGAAACCAGTGGTGGCTTTCAATTTTTTTTAGTACTGGTTCTGTGGGCGTGGCTTGGTGGGCGTGGTGAGCATGGCAGGGGAAGGTTACTGCAAAATCCCCATTTCCTCCAGATCAGCTGGGACTCGGGAGGCAGAGAATAGATGAGGGCGGGGCCAGTCAGAAGTGGTATTTACCGGTTCTCTGAACTACTCAAAATTTCCACTACCGGTTTTCCAGAACTGGTGAGAACTTGCTGAAACCCATCTCTGGGAGAAACCCCCAAAGTTGGTGTGAGTTGGTACATCCCAAGACTCTGACTCATTAATTTTGCTCTGACTGATGAAATTGCTTGGATGAGCAACAAAATGTCTCAGATTAACAACTTTTGGTCCAGTTGCTATTTCCAGGGTGGCTCCATGGACCAGATCTAAACACCCCATGGGCCGGATTTGGCTCGAGAGGCCTTGAGTTTGACACTCCTGATTTACAACCTTTTGTTTCGTTACCATTCAAAGTTGCAACGGCATTAAAAAAAAAAGGGCTTTACAACTGGTATTTTACTTGCCCCAGTGTTGCAAGTGATGCTCCCTTTGAACTTGTTTTGGGGCCCAACTATTTCCCTGCTTCTTAAAAGTGAAGCAAAGCAGCTGCATTACTTTGCTTCACATCTTCTGTCATTTCTAGTAGATACAAATCAACAGACTAACGGAGTTGGAAGGGACCTTGCAGGTCTTCTACTCCGACCCCTTGATCAAGCAGGAGACTCTACATCGGGGGTGGGTGTCAAACTCAATTTCATTGAGGGCCACTCCAGGGTTGTCTTTGACCTCAAAGGTCCGGAGTGGGTGTGGGCAGGGCCATCTCGACATCACTCATGTATTCAAATGCCACTTTTGCTAGTAGTTTGTTTTGCTATCACTTTGCCAGCAAAAATGAAGCTCGTGAGGGCCACAGGCAGTCCTCCCAGTCTCCATTTTCACTGGCAGAAGCACCGCAAGCCAGTCCTTCATTATTTGCAGGGCGGTCCCGCAGGCCAGATCAAAGCACCCCATGGGTCGAATGCAGCCCGCAGGCCTTGAGTTTGACACTCCTGCCCTGTAACATCAACTCTTTGGCACTTTCAGTGCATTACTGGAAAATACCGAAGAGACTTTAGTGCCTGCAAATTTTAAGCAAATCTGTATCCTCTTTTCCTGGTGATGCTTTTCTTCACCCTTCTGATAATGTGCAAATGTTCATTTTTATGTTGGTTGGGCACAGAGGTGGAATCTAGCAGGTTCTGACAGGTTCTGGAGAACCAGTAGCAGAAATTTTGAGTAGTTCAGAGAATCTGTAAATACCACCTCTGGCTGGCCCCAGAGTGGAGTGGGAATGGAGATTTTGCAATATCCTTCCCCCAGGAGTGGGGAGGGAATGGAGATTTTGCACTATCCTTCCCCTGCCATGCCCACCAAGCCAAGCCACGCCCACCAAACCACACCATGTCCACCAAGCCATGCCCACAGAACCAGTAGTAAAAAAAACTTGAATTTCACCACTGGTTGTTTATAATTTTGCCTTGGCAGTAAAAGCTAGATTGTCAGGAATTGGGTAAGTAGAATCATGTTCAATTATGCCTTTTCCACCTGAAAAATATTTTAATCGCACCCAATCTGGCTTCTTTGCACTTCTTTTCTAATCAGCCAAATAATTAATCCGTGTCTTTTTATTCTGCTTTTCCTTCAGTGCTGATTCATTCTTACTCCTTCAGGAGTCTACCAATCCTCTAAAAAAATAATAATAATAGGATGCACTGATTTCAGCTGATGGATCAGAAGATTGATCTCTTATAGAAAACCCTGGGGAATTTAAAGTGAACACCAGAGGACAAAGCTTGTCTTCCATCAAATGAGTGCATGTTACCTCTGCTCCTTTTTCCCTCTTCATGAAATTAAAATTTCACCCCCTTTGGTCTACGAGCAATTTACATGCCTGAACTTTTGTACAAATGACAGCTTTGAAATGCAAATGGAGTAGGGATGGGGATAAGGGTAAGAGAAACAAAACAGTGAATGTGTTTGCTCAGTTGCAGGGAGTAAACCACTGCTGCCCATAATATTCTTTTTAAAGCATTTAAATAGGATTTATCACTGGAGTCCAATTAAAATACCTGTCATCAACCAGTCAACGTGAAGTTCTATGTCATGGATGGATTAAATTTTTAGTCAGAATGGCTGAAAGATCCAAAGGTAAACATCCTCCTTCTGTAAAATCCACTCTCCAAATCTGCTGGTATTCTTCAATTTAAACTAGCTGCCGAAAAAGAAAGAAAAACAATCTGCACCTTTAGATTAGATTCAATAATTAATTTCTAAAATAAGTTTTTCTCCAAAGTTGCTTCCCAAAGGTGCTTTTTCAAAAGGCAAGTCGACCAGTAGCAAGTTTCTCTTTTCGGTGCTACCGGTTCGCGCATGACGTCACAGAGCCAGTTCTGCTCCGTGAGCACCGCCATCTTTTTTTTGATTTTTTTTTGAAAAAACATTTTTTAAATTTCCCCCAGCTTTTTTTCTTCTGCACATGCGCAGAAGCCGAGTTTCCGGCATCTTTCTTTAATGATTCCATTCCACTATTTGTTCGATATTAGTGTAACTCTTTTCCCGCAACAAGTTGTCCCGTGGCGAGTTACCCATAGCAAGTTGTCTTGCGGTAAATTGACTGCAACAAGATGGCTGCAAAGAGTTGGCTGTGGTGAGTTGGTCATGGCAAGCTGGCCAGAGTGAGTTGGCTTAATTTTTGTCATTCACATTTCATTTTCTCCTTTCTTTGGCATCCTTTCTTTAATGATTCTATTCCACAATTTCTTTTGATATTAGTGTAAGTCTTGTCCTGTGGCGAATTGTCATGGTGAGTTGTCCCAGGTTGAGTTGGCCAAGAGAAGGACCAGGGGAAACATGATAGCAGTCTTCCAATATTTGAGGGTCTGCCACAGAGAGGAAGGGGTCAAGCTATTTTCCAAAACACCCGAAAGCCAGACAAGGAATAATGGATGGAAACTGATCAAGGAGAGATTCAATCTGGAAATAAGGAAGAACTTTCTGACAGTGAGAGCGATCAGCCAGTGGAACAGAAGTTGCCTTCAGAGGTTGTGGGAGCTCCAACACTTGGGACATTCAAGATGAGATTGGACTACCA
>JANHFT010000151.1:44698-55058 GCA_032467955.1 Pseudoxenodon macrops | reverse complement strand
GGGAAGGGTGAGGGGTGGGCTCCAGTCAGTGGTGAGATCACCCTACCGGGAGCCCACAGCAGAGGGTCCAAAGAGCTGCATGCGGCTCCGGAGCCGCAGGTTGCAGACCCCTGCTCTAGCCAGATTACAGGCTGATTCCCTAGGAAACCTTTTGAGTTTCTGCCTAGTTGATTGGACAGTCTTCAGTTTCACAGTACATTGATCTCTATAATTTGAAAATCTTATTAAGATACATCCTAAGGTGCTTTAGTAGATGTAATTATGGATGCCTTTTCTATTTCTATTAACGACCCGCTAAAAGAATGCAAATGAACAGCTGTCTGCAAGGATTATAAATCCTTCCATTCCCCACCATCAAGTCAGAGCTGAAAAAGCTTCTTGGATGAGAAGCGAAATGTCTTCAAAGAAAAGTCCAGTTGCCTCTTGAAAAAAAACCACTTTTGGGTTTTCTATTTCTTCTGTCTCTTCTCTCACGTTCTGGCCAGGGTTCTAGAAAGATAGCTGCTACATTATGGATTGACTATTAATTCTTTTCCTTCAAATGGACCAGTCTTTTCACAAGAAACATGAAAGAAACATTCTTTTTATTTTGCAAACGTACTGAGCTAAACTGAGCAAAGGTGGTAACAAGAGTACCCTTCATCATATATAAGTGAACCTCACTGGCTCGGATTGAAGAGTAATGAATATGGTGTTGAAAATCAGAGACCGAATTGGCATCTCTGAAACCTTCATGCTTAGGCAGCCCAGTTGACAGTAAGAAGTCCTTCTTATGGATCTCTAATCTCAAACTGATAATTGATTAATTTTAATTTGTATGTTCCAGCTTCTTGCCCCTAAGATTGCTATGACTTCAGTGTCACCTAAGTTTTATCATGATTGTATTAATCATTCTTTATAAGATTGCAGTTTTTTCTGAGGACTGTTAATATTTCCTCCCCCCCCCTTTTTTTGGGCCCAAGGGTATGGCATGAGATATACCATAATGCTAGCAGAGGATAATATTTCCTGCATCTGACACAAGACACGGAAGATTGCCTCAATGAACTCGTCTAAGTATGAACAAAGCTGTTCCAAGTTTAGGACGCTTTTGAAGCTCCAAAAGGAACCTCCCACTTGAACTTAACCACAGTTGACAGATACAGGGCCACTTGCAATGTCTGCTTTCATAACTCCCATTAGCTGCTAATTGGGCTGCTTTTAAATATGACTCAGTGTTTTAATAAGAATTTCAACCCAAAGGTCTAACCAAAACTTACTTCCTCTTCTAGCTTACATCTTACCTCAAGGAGAGTAATTGATGGGTTACCCCACCAATGTTCTTACCCCAGGGCTGTCAAACTCCAGGCCTATGGGCTGGATGCATCACACACTGGCCACGCCCACACCCAGTTTAGTGAAGGGGGGAAACGTGACGCCACCATGACGACGTGAGTTTGACACCCCTGAGCTATAATGTTTGAGGGGATGAGACAGAAATAGACCTAGAAGAATCTGCAAGGCCCCTTTCTTAACTTACCTCACACAAAGCAATAAGGAAACCACCGTGGACATCATCAAATAATCATCAGTAATTCAAGGTTGCAAATTTTATGCTAGGTTAGCTTTATTCTGACTTCAGGTACAAATGAAGGCCATTTCAACTGGCTAATAGAAGGTTGCCTAGAAGTAAAAAAAACAAACCCAAACCTGATTTATTAACTAAAATAAAACGTAAAAGAAGCATTGCTATGTTAATACAAACTTTCCAGTAACAGCTGAAAGCTGTCTAACTTACGTTTACACCTATACAAAGATTCTGAGACAGTTTGAAACCAACTCACTGCATTTCTCATGGTGTCAGTGATGGTGGAGAGCTGAGCTGATTTATTTCTGTCTGTAGTGTAGTTGAAACTACTGTGAGGTTATGGTAGCTGGGGTTTATTTATTTACTACATTTATATGGCTGTCCAGTGTCTACCGGGTTTTATTTTCTTTTGACCCCCCAAAATAAGCGCTTGGCCTTATTTTCAGTGAGGTCTTATTATTTTTGAGGTGCAGGAGGCAGTGAGCGTCGTCACCTCATGGCTGCTGCTGTGTTTCAGGGAGGGCTTATTTTCAGGGGCGGGCTTATTTTAGCACATGCGCTCAAAAGTCTGATTGGCCTTATTATCCGGGGAGGTCTTATTTTCAGGGAAACAGGGTAACATCCGCTTAAAAACAAAAGGTAACAAGAATATAAAAAACACTTAGAATAACAGATTTGGAAGGGACCTTGGAGGTCTCCTAGTCCAACCTCCTGCTTAGGCAGGAAACCCTACATTCATTCATATATTTATACAAATGTGTATGTATGCCTTTAAGCCAGTGTTCATTCCTGGTGACTCCTTTCACTAGTCCTCACAGTGTTCTTGGCAAGATTTTCGGAAGTGGTTTGCCAATGCCTGCCTCCCTTGGGCTGAGAGAGAGTGACTAGCCCAAGGTCACCCAGCTGGCTTTGTGCCTAAGACAGGGCTAGAAGCTCATATAGCCAGTTTTCAGGGGGCTTATTTAGCTGTATGTGTGAGTGTGTATATACATATACACCTAAATAAGCCTCTTGGAAACTGGTTCACCTAACATCCTGCCTGAGGTAAACATCAAGTCTTCAGTGCCATATGAAACACCAGAAGAGTTGGGGCTTTCGAGATGTCAGTTACAATGGCAGAAAAAGCATCTCCTCAGACCCACCATATTATGTTATTTAACAGACAGGAGATGGAGCATGCCTATTTTATCAGAACTTGTAGGGAGGGCAGGCCAAAATAATTGGACATAGGTGACCTACCCATCACCTGGCCCTGTGCTATGAAGGACTTCGTAGGTAATAGCCAGCACCTTGAATTGCATCTGGAAGCTTATTGGGAGCTACTGTAGCTTCTAAAATAATAGTGCTCTCAAAGTGTGTTCCTCAATATCTATGTCATCTGGTTTAGAAGCAGAGGTGGGTTCCTATCGGTTCAGTCCAGTTCTACAGAACCATTAGTAACTTGGTGGCCCAGTTTGCTAGAACCATTAACTACCCGGGCCTGCCACGCCACCAGGCTGGTTCTCTCAGCGGTGCCGTAGGCGCCGCCATCTTGTTTTTTGCTTCTGCGCCAGAGGTGGGTTCCCACCGGTTTGGAACGGTTCTACTGAGTAGGTAGTAGGCCGCTGGTGACATCACGGAGCCTGTTCTGGTCCGATGGGTGCTGCCATCTTTTTTTTTTAATTTGGTTTTTTTTTCTTCTGCGCATGCGCAGAAGCCGAGTTTCTGGCACTGCGCATGCGTCGCCATCTTGTTTCGGCCTTTTTTGGGGGAATTTTTCAGTTTGTTTACAGCGCATGCACACCCCCACGAGGCATGCGTGCACCCACACGGCGCGGGAGGCAGCGAACTGGCAGCGAGGTAAATTAGAACCCACCCCTGTTCTGCGCATACGCAGAAGCTTTTTTAAAGTACTGCGTATGCATGCACAAAGCAGACACATGCGTGCAGCCGCAGCGCATCCCTAAGCGAACCAGCAGTAAGAAGATCCAAAACCCACCTCTGTTTAGGAGGCAACTGCAGCTTCAGAGTAGGGGTAGCTCTATTGTACAGCATGTCATAATCCAGGCAAGAGACATGAGCGACTACAAGCAGGGCCTCCCAATCCAGGAATGTGCACAGTTGGCCAAAGATGGAGTTGTGTAAAGGATCTTCTAGCCATGCCTAACACCTGCTCTACGAACAGGAGCCGAATGTCTAGGGGCAACCCAGGCTGCATACCAGCTCCATGGGGCTGGGGGCAGTGTTTTCTACTCCGTGCAGGATCAACTGCAGAGAATAAATCAAACCTGGGAATCCTTAACACACACACACAGACCCAGCCATTTTATTTTAATAAGGTTGAGCCTAGTTCTGTTCTTCTTCATCCACACTTAGAAGCATGTCAAACTTTTCAACTTTCAAACATTACGGGTGCTCAAACGTTGTGACATGCCTTGGGAATTGTAAAGATACTGTGGTTTACTTTAATATACTTTAGATGTGCTTGGTAAGTAACTAGATAAATATCATAACTTTTTAACATTTTGTTTGTTCCCTGCATCATGGTGGGGGGAACTCGACAGCACCAGGGTTAAAGAGTTACTTTTTTTTTGGGTTAATGTGAACTTAATTCTTCAACTCTCAACAGTTACATAAAGGCACATTACTGATCAGATCATCCCTTTCCAATTTTAAGAAATTATTTTGCTGTAGTTAAATCCAAGGAAGACACTAGAGAAACACACGCTGTCATAAATTCGTTAAAAGTTTCAGATTAGAAAAGCAGAGTTGTTTTCCGGACAAAAATCTTGCTTCCAACTCATCTGTAGGGAACATGAAACTTCGCTATCTCAGATTCCTGTTAATAAATCCCAGGAAAGAGAAACGAAACATTATTCATTGGCTGCATTCCTTCTTTATGTTAATTCTGGATGACTTTACATATCCCCTCCCAGATCCCTGCCTCTCTTAAGTGCCTCTCTCTCCAGCCTGAACTGTCAGGAAAGCAGCTTCCTTTTACAGAAGCTGCTACAGGTTTTCCTTTCTGGTTTTAGAACGTGGGGTTTTTCCCCCCCTGCAGTTTCAGTTCAGAAGAAACTGCTTTGGGCTTCTCCCAAAAAAAATTAAAAAAAATTGTGGCAGCAGGACTAAATACGAAGAGGAGTAAAGTTACATTTGCCAGCCTTTGTAAATTGCTGTTGTTGCTGACGAAGAGTCTGCAGAGAGGAAAAGAAAGAAGTATTAATATTGCAGAATTCTGTGGAATGTTTTGATCGCTCTATGGATCTTGATTATGAGAACCCGGCAAACCACGGCTATAAAAGTAAATGACGTGCTTTCAGTTATAAGAGTTTTGCGCACAAACGTTTTCTGCACAAAAAGTACTTTTTCTTTGGCTATTAGCTTGGAACATCAAATGAAGGACACACCTCATTTCAAAAAAAGAAGAAGCACGTGGACCATGGACCAAAGTGGAAAACCCCGAACTGACATCTATGTGTTCCACAGCTTTGGCTGCAACAGACACAAAGACGAAGGTAAATCCATTGTTTCCTGAGATTAATGTAATTAATTTGTTATTTTAATTGTTATTAAAAGCAAACTTTAAAAAAAAATCCCAGGTGAATTCAGGGTTATTTTACTACTTGAAGCCAATTTCCAGTCTATGTCAGGCTGATTAGATGTCCCTTTTTTAAAAAATATATGTTTTTCCAAGGCCCTAAGGCGTTCAGTTTAACAATCCCTGTTACACTTTTGGGAGAAAAATAATTGCCAAGACTAAAATCAATAGAGTTCTTGGGATTTCTTTTAAATCGTGGAATGCTTCTTTATTTTAAAAGAACAAAAAACAATAAAATGTATCCTCAATCTTGTTTTCATTGATCACTTTTTCTTGGAAAAATACTTTCGGATCAGGTTGCAGAGGTTGTGAGAAATCAAAGACAAAAATCTGCAGGACAGTTGAACATTTTGTCATAAACATATTTTATGTACACACCAGAGGTGGGTCCCTACCGGTTCTATCAGGTTCTATAGAACAAGTAGTAACTTGGTGATGATGTCATGGACATCGGTATCTCCCTGGGTGCTGCCATCTTGGATTTTGCTTCTGCGCATGCGCAACAGCTAGTTTTTGATTGCTCCGTGCGCGCGCGCACTTCACGCGCACACACATAGCATGACCCCGAGCAAACCGGCAGAATAAATATCCGGAACCCACCCCTGGTACACACAAAACATTGTAAATGCAAGTTGCTAAGATAAGGGACATTGCTTGCTAGTGTTTGCATGACTGTGTCTTGGAAAAGACCTATGGATAATTGAAGATGGGCTGTAACTATCCGGAAGATATTAGGATAGAGAAACCTCTCTTACCTTGGCTGTTTTGTCATAAATTCCTCAATGAAAAATTCACCTGGAGTAGAATTTTGTCCCATCCCTGGTCAAGAATTTCATCTGTAAATCAAATAGTAAGTAAAGGCAGTTACACTGGAATATTCATAATAAACTCTCTAGGCACAGGTGCCCATTACAAACCATGATGATGTCACAAACATAATTACCTCATGTGTTCTCCTGTAATGGACTGTGTGGATGACATTGAAGAACAAGGGGATGAGATGCTGGGTACTCAGACAAGAGAAGCAGGAACCCCCAATAGCTTAGAAATCAGGATCTTCCCCAATGGATCAGTTAAAGGTGATGGTGGGAAGTCTGTACTTTCAGACTTGAAGAATTCTATTAATGTAACCTTACAATAAAGTAGAATTAGTTCATCTAGTTATATTATTTCCTATCTGGTTTACTTGGAAAGGCTGACATTTCCCAGGTATTTTTGTATCCATGCTAAATATAATAATAGGAACACAGTGACTACATACTCCATGTGCCCCTCCCTGATACCTTCCAGATGTTCTGAAATTCAATATCAGTTACCTCCATCTGAACGGATAATAGCATAGTCCGTTTGGAGTCTTCCATTCCATACTGGAATTGCCATCTTGCGCATCTGTAAGGTAGCAAGTTGTTTTTGATAAATTAATTTCCCTAAAGATTGTTCACCAAGACTGCACAACTATGTTCAACAGTCTTAAAACCCTCCAATATATATCTATATATATAGAATTACCCAAAGGGCATTGGGAAACAACAATGATCATATATAGATCATATATAATGCTTCATAAAATATTGAGAAATCTAACCTCAGAAGTTTGCCATCTAGTGGCATGTATTGAAAGTGAAAGAAAAACAATGATATTGCTTATGTTTTAAGATGGTTTTCTTTTTGGGTGGAAATACTAAGGTTTTATATTGTGAGTATATATTTATAAAGTGAATTCCAGATACAACGTCGTTATTCAGAGTGGACTTATTGAAATCCCTGGGATTTAATTCAAGTCACAGCATCATTTAACCACTTCAATAATGTAGATTGAGTTCGGATTCACTTAATTTGTAATTTAATTGGAGAGTGGGGGGGGGGTGGCACAGGAGGGAACATTATGACCTTGAATGTAAAAATGGGAGATGTCTATTTGTGCTAAAGCATATTTTAGCAGGAGAAATGTTGAACATACAGTATGTAATTTTATTTTACTTGAGTTGTATATTTATTGCTGTGTTTTAGATGCTGTTCTATTCCAAAATCTTTAAGCAGCACCTGACAAAAATAAAGTTTTTAAAACTTCTGAATAGTGCTAAATAATATATATTACAGTACCCCAACCTCCTCCCAACCTCCTCCCAAAGTTGAGCAACTAGTTATTTGCTAATTCACGCAGATTATATTATCCAACAGTGTGTGTTCAATTTATTTTTAAATTATATATACGGAAAATGATGTACAAATCCATCCCTTATAAGTAGTGATATCTATGAAAGAGGGGAACTCAACAAACTATATTTGAAAGAAACCCTGACTTAACATGACACCAAAAGAAGCCAATGTTGATAGATTCTGTGAGCAAAGCAGAGCAGAAACGAACAGACAGCTAATTATTGCAACGAGAAATGAAGAATTGTGTGAGTTTCCTTGAGAATGATAGCTTAGTTCTTGATGGCTTCTCCAAAGGTTTGGTGAATGGTGACCACTGAACCTGTGCTGAGAACAATGTAGGTTCTGACTTGGAATATCTGAGGGCAACCTAGCCATGAACCTCTGAACCCGTTCAAATGATTGTCCTTGGTTGCAGAAAAGATTCATCACGGTTACCTATTTATGATTTTACACTGGGTTGGAGGATGTTTTTTATTTGTTTATTTATTTTTGTTAAGCACGTATTAGATAACATATATAGGTATAAACACGATTTGAATATATGACATTAGGACAGGGATGGTAGGCACGCTGGTGTGCTTATGCACGCCCCTTACAGACCTCTTAGGAACGGGGTGAGGTCCACAATAGACAGTTTAAGGTTAAAATTTTGGGGGGTTGGGGATGAAATCACAGAGTCAGGTATTGCATTCCAGACATTGATCACTCTATTGCTGGAGTCATATTTTCTGCAATCGAGTTTGAAGCGGTTTACTTTAAATTTGTATCTATTGTGTACTCGTGTATTGGTGTGGTTGAAGCTGAAGTAGTCACTGACAGGTAGGACATTGTGGCAGATAGTTTTATTTAACATCATTTTTCAATAAGCCTTTTAAGTAATTTAAGTAGAGCTTTCTCAGCAAATACAGAAACTCAGAAGCCATCATAGAAGACTAATAGCTAATAGTTAATGTTTTCCCAAGAATATCTACCTGTGCAATTCAGTCTATCAGACTAGGCATACTGTAGATCCCATTAGCCAAAGAATGTTGGCTTCCAAGGACCAGAAGATTGGCCTTCTCTGCTGTAACCCCTGTTTTTGTGGAATCTTCTCTCTTCAGAGATTAGAATAGCCCAAACCTGGTTGGCCTTTCAGAAGGCTTTAAAAACTTGACCGTGTACCCTAGTGACAAAATATCATAAGTTTACTCAGGGTTGGATGTGTTAAAATCCTGTCCAATTTGATGATTTGGGGTATTAATATATGAAGAGGTGAGGGAGGTATCGAGGGATGTGGTGGCTCAGTAGCTAAGATGTTGAACTTGTTGATCAGAAAGGTCGGCAGTTCGGCGGTTCGAATCCCTCGCGCTGCGTAATGGAGTGAGCTCCCGTTACTTGTCCGAGCTCCTGCCAACCTAGCAGTTTGAAAGCATGTAAAAATGCAAGTAGAAAAATAGGGACCACCTTTGGTGGGAAGGTAACAGCGTTCCGTGCACCTTTGGTGTTTAGTAATGCCGGCCACATGACCATAGAGACTTCTTCGGACAGCGCTGGCTCTTCGGCTCTGAAACAGAGATGAGCACCGCTCCATAAAGTCAGGAACGACTAGCACATATGTGCGAGGGAAACCTTTACCTTACATATAAATTCATCGATTGTAATGAAGTTGACAACATGCTATACTCTGTTCCTGAAATAAGACCCCGTTGCCTTGTTTTCTAAGGTGGAGAATGAGCACCTGGGTCCTGACTGTCGTCTTGGCAGCAAGAAAGGCCGGCCTTTCTCTGGTGTGACAGCTTGCATTGATTTCTGTGCCCATGCACACAAGGATACTCACAACATGCATAATGGAAGTACTGTGGTAAGTAAAATTTGGGATGTTGTCTCCTCTTTGCCATGTAGCTCTGTCATAGTTGCATGCCCTCTTTTTTACTTGGATTTCCTTTCTTTTTCAGTTGGGGTCCCCAAACCTGGCAATTTTAAGACTTGTGGAATTCCTCAGCCAATATGGTTTCGTGACCCCTGCCATAAATGATATAAAGTGCAATGCATGTACGAGGTTAAATATTGCTTGAGAGTTAGTTTTTGCAGTCTCGTACAAAATTCACTTCTAAATCTTTAGTTACAATGCCATAAGTTGTTGGAAATAATTTATCAGGGCAGAGATGTCAGTCCCCTGAGCTTCGAGGACAAAAAGTGCAAGGCAAGAAATATCATTTAAACAAGGGGATTGGGTTGGTGGGAGAAAGAAGCAGCACCTGGATCAGAATTCGGTGGGAATAAAAAAAGGAGTTTTACTTTCGTGTTGACAGAAGGCAATCAACTATTTTACGGCTTCTTCCTAGCAGGCAATAAACCTTGTTACCTAACTTTTGTATGAGTTCTTAGGTTGGATAGAGCTTAGAGCTTAGTCAAGCTGTGCCAAGTCAAGTATCCAGGAAATTCCTCAAGGTCTTAGCAGTGAGCCTTGACATTCAGCTGCCAGCCCTGAGCTGCAGGAATGTTGCCTACTTTCTCTGACTGGATGGTTAGCTGATCAATCTATTCCTTAGGGGTCTCTCCTCATTACAGTCAAGACCTGAAATGCAGGCCACAGTCCTAGAAGCAAGAGTCAAACAGCCATCAGTGAAAAATGTTCATGCAGGAATTAGGGGCAGGATGCAGAGTCTTGAGGACTGTGGTAGGAAGCTCCATCCCTCTTGTTATAAATGAGTGCATTAAAAAGAAATCTCTTTGAATGCTTGAATCTCTTGTCCTTCCCTGAGTTTTTTGTGCAGCCTGGACTGAGCTGCTCTTCCTGAGATAAGCTACTTAGCAGTGCTGATCCGGTTGTCCTTGCAGGCTTGTGGTTTGAAGAATGGAGGAATGTTGGGGAGGGAGAAATGACACATCCAGCCTTTTGTCTACCATTATTGTAAATGACAGATTTGGCCTGGGATCAAGTCTTGCCTACTTCCCCTAAGCCCCCTTTGCATTTTCCCCTTAAACACCAAAGGTGCATGGAACGCTGTTACCTTCCCACCAAAGGTGGTCCCTATTTTTCTACTTGCATTTTTTATGTGCTTTCGAACTGC
>JANHFT010000151.1:31573-44598 GCA_032467955.1 Pseudoxenodon macrops | reverse complement strand
TGGGAAGGTAACAGCGTTCCATGCGCCTTTGGTGTTTAGTCATGCTGGCCACATGACCACGGAGACATCTTCGGACAACGCTGGCTCTGCAGCTTTGAAACGAAGATGAGCACTGCCCCCTAGAGTTAGCAATGACTAGCACATATGTGCGAGGGGAACCTTTACCTTAAGAGAAGAATGCTTAGGATTTGTTCAAGGGTTTCTCATGGTATTCAGTGCATTAAACCTGCCTCAAGTATAATTTTCTTCATGCTTCTATTTTCTTCTTATTACCAATCATTGCAGTCAGTTAAAGGTTGTAGGCATTTTGAATATTTGTGGTCACACCAATTCATATATTTAAACCATGTATTGCCCTTCTTCTCAAGAGTGGGGGCAATACATATATTTTTTTATAATTACATCTAAGAAAGAAGTTAGCTTGAGATTGCCCAAATGGATCCATTGAACTTTTTAATTCAGCCAGAGTTTAGACCTGAGTGATTTTGATCATTATTCACCTCACATATAGACAATCCAAAACCATCAAACCTCACGAGATCTATTAAATTTCATTGTTACAGGCAGTGGACATCCCTTAAATTGCTTTACTGGATTTTAGAGGCATGGAGGCCTAAAATTAGTAGCACAATCCTTGGTATGTTGAGCCAAGAAGCATGCAAAAATTGCAGTGCACCCCCTAAAATAAATTTTAAAAGGAAAACAAATCCAACTGTCTGAATTTTTTTTTAAATGATCTTCTTTTCATAACTGGCATAACCTCAACAATCTGAAACCAGTCCGAATTGTTGAACCCTCCATTATGATGCCTTCCCCTATTCTCCTGCACAAAATTCATCTTAGTCTATGCCCTATTTTAATACATTCTTGAACTTTTGCTCAATGACATTGGAATGACTTTAGGACTTTTGCACTTCCCAATCTTCCATATTTACTGAAGCTTGGCACCAGTAGCATTGTAACAGAATACAGAATAACACTTGGAAGGGACCTTGGAGGTCTTCTAGTCCAACCCCCTGCTCAAGCAGGAGATCCTATACCATTTCAGACAAATTACTACAATGGCAATTCTGGGAGGGCACCAGGTTGCCAAAATATGGCCATAAAACATCTTCTCTTTTTAGAACATATGAACAAACTCCTTTTTTCCATATCAGCTTCATGGTTCTATTGCGTTCCCCAAGTTCTGATTTAGCACAATATTCTTTAAATGAACATTGATGGTGCAATCAATAGCTTAGTCACAACTCAAAGAGAAACAACACCATCTTTAGTGTGTGATAGTTCTTTGAAACACATTGCTCCAGTTTCAACAGGGTTAGGCAAGTCCTGTTTTTAGCTCCGTGGCTTCAGTGCTTCTTGGCAATAATATTGGTGTCAGGGGACCAAGCTAAACATCTCTTGTTTCATAAACTATTGACACGTAGGTCACTGGTGGCATAGAAAAACCATTATAGGTACTGTAAAAGTGATTAGAGAACTTACAAAAGACTTCTGCAGATTGATAAGATTGGATATGGAATTCAGGTGGCTGTAGTCCCAACAATATAAATGAACAAGAAATTGTGGTTGACACATCAGAACATTTCAGATTTACAATAGGAATGGTTGAATCAGGGTTTTTTTCAATTTCTGTTATGGTTTATTTCATTTTCTTTCCATATTAGTTTATGTATTAAGATCACAAAGAAAGTTTAATCTATTGGAGATACATATACACACACACACATATATATATATACATACACGCTGACACATTTTTTTCACTAATGTAATACATTTTTGTTTGTACATTCCCCTATTTTTTTTAAAAAAACAACCTCATTGCAAAATTTAGAAATTGCAAATATTACCATACTACTATATACAACATTCAAAAAGTGTAAATCTAGTAAATTTGCAGTAAAATATGAACAGAATCAACTGGATATTTCCTGTTGCAAGTTGGCCTTACTGAGCCACGGTGGTGCAGTGGTTAGAGTGCAGTACTGCAGGCTACTTCTGCTGATCACTGGCTGCCAGCACTTTTGCAGATCGAATCGCACCAGGCTCAAGGTTGACTCAGCCTTCCATCTTTCCGAGGTCGGTAAAATGAGGACCCAGATTGTTGGGGGCAAGAGACTGACTCTGTAAGCTGCTTAGAGAGGGCTGTAAAAGCACTGTGAAGAGGTATATAAGTCTAGGTGCTATTGCTATCTACTGTCTACAGATTACAATTTTCTCTCTAGAAGGATGAGTCAGTCGGTTTCCAAAAATTGCACCCAAAATTCATGAATATTTCAAGCAATGTCTCAAAATGATTTAAATTAAAATTTATTTCAATTTAATTTCAAACTTAAGTTATTTAATGTATTTATTTCCAAAATATGCTAAAGCTACAGCCTTAAGGTCTCTGGAAGGAGAGCCTTGACCTCAAAAATGATAAGATTATTGGCTTTACCCTTCTGAGTTTCAATGACAACTCCAACCTGAGAACTTGTTTCTGACTTCTTCCTAGAAGCGCATAACTAGCTTCCAAGCTATTCTAATTCCAAGCTATCCTAATTTATAACTTTTCTTCCATTTGTGTCAATGGACCAGGAATTATTTCCCCTCCACAGTGAAGCAAACATTGATCCTTTCTCATTCCACCTACAAATGGTAGTTTCTTTGTCTTTACCCAGATTCAATGGGGCAATTGTTCCATGCAAGAAAACATAACTTTAGCCATATCCATATAAAGCTAAAAAATGCCAGTGTTTAACTTTGTTAAAATAGCTTTTAAAAAAAAGTTGCTAGATGGGCCTCTTTTGGGCAGAGAGAACTCCAATCAGGGAAATAAATGTGAGAGAAGGAGGGAAAAAAATGTAAATTGTGTCCAGCTTCAATTATGCATAACAGAAAGGGACAAATTGGTTTCTGCTGTAGTCCCAGAGTGTTCTGTACATACCTAAAAAGTGAGGAGGAAAATGAGAGGCTCGGCCTGTAGTCATTATTTATGAAGTTGGCAGACAAATTTATTGCCCAGTCTTCTCTTGGCAGAAAGGGCTGGATTATTCCTGTTCTGCCAGCCAGAAAAGAGCACACTTGGCAGGCTTCAGTAATGACTTGTCCAGCAGTCTCTGAGTCACAACTCAGACCAGCGCAACCCAGTTATAACTAGTTCCGGCCACATCAGCTGGTCAGAGCATATAACCTGCTGTAGTTTCTGAAGAGGGCAGGCAGGGAGGAGAGGCAAGACTGTTGTGTCAGGTCATTCCACCCTTCCTCTGCCTCGGTGCCCTGTGCTGCCTATGCTTCTCTGTGCATCTTCACACACACACCCAAAAAAAAACCTGCGGGATGCCGTCCAAACAACAGAATAACAGAGTTGGAAGGGACCTTTGAGGTCTTCTAGTCCAACCCATTGCTCAAGCAGGAAACCCTATACCATTTCAGAGAAACGGTTGTCCAATCTCTTCTTTAAAAAATCTCCAGTGTTGGAGGACCCACAACTTCTGAAGGCAAGTTGTTCCACTGATTAATTGTTCTAATTGTCAAGAAATGTCTTCTTAGTTCTAGGTTGCTTCTCTCCTTAATTAGTTTCCATCCATTGCTTCTCATTCTGTCCTCAGGTGCTTTGGGGAATATTTTGACTCCCTCTTCTTCGTGGCAACCCCTGAGATATCGGAACACTGCTATCATGTCACCCTTAGTCCTTCTTTTCATTAAACTAGACACACCCAGTTCCTGCAAGCGTTCTTCATATGTTTTAGCTTTCAGTCCCCTAATCATCTTTGTTGCTCTTCTCTGCACTCTTTCTAGAGTCTCAACGTCTTTTTTTACACCGTGGCGATGCAATATTCCAATTGTGGTCTTACCAAGGCATTAACACTTCATGTGATCTTGATTCTATCCCTCTATTAAGCCTAGTACTGTGTTGGCTATTTTGGCAGCTGCAGCACACTGCTGGCTCATATTCAGGTGCTCATCCACTAGGATCCCAAGATCCCAGTTACTACTGTTGAGCCAGGTACCACTATTCTATACCTGTGTGTTTGGTTTTTCTTGCCTAAATGTACAATTTTTACTTTTCTATTACTTTTCTCTCCATCCATTATGTTTCCAATGGGTGCTTTTAGATGAAACTTGCAGATAACTGCTGCCTCAAAAGCTTCAAACAATGTGGTCTTTCTTTGGAACTTCCCTATTTTCGCACCCCTATTGTGACAGAATAGCCGCACAATAACTTAAGGCTGGATCAATCCCAACTGTGTTTTAAAACATATTCAGAAGAACTCAGTGATAGAAAAACTGATCTGAACTGGAAGTAAGCTTAATGCAAGAGATGTAAGAAGGAGACAATAAGACTAAGACTGTAAGGAGATGTAAGAAGCAGACTGATCAGGGATGGGTAGATGCATGCAGAAGTGAGTAATGTCCTTCTAGGGTTATAAGCTTGTTGATGATGTAGACTCGTCAGCTTGATTAAAATAAAGGTAGCAGTTTGTGGCCTCTACAAATGAGCACATTCTCACATGATGTCAGTCTTACAAAATAGTCCAGACAAGAAACATACCCAGAAGTCTTAGCTTTTAATTTGTTATAAGGTTACATTACTTTAAGATAATTTTGCAAGTCTGAAAGTACATTTCTCCTTCGCCTTTACGGTCCAAGAAATTAGGGCGCCTCCATTCTGAGTCATTGAACATATGTTTACAGAGTCAGCCTATTGCCCCCAACAATCTGGGTCCTCATTTTACCGACCTCGGAAGGATGGAAGGCTGAGTAAACCTTGGGCCAGTCAGAATTGAACTGCAGAACTGCAGGCAGCTGGCAGGCAGCAGAAGTAGCCTGCAATACTGCATTCTAACCACTTGCGCCACCACGGATCACCACGGATCAATAACCCTTCAAACGTCTCACTCCTCCTTTTCCAGCTTCTTACCGAAGTGCTATTAAGAAATGAGAGACAGGCAGAAAGAGAGTTACAGGCACCTCATCCATCTCATGACAATAGTAAGTCAACCAGGTAGGTAGAAATCATGCAAGGGAAGGGCTATTTAAATATGAACCAGAGAAGGATGGGAGGAATGTAATGCTCACTAATAATTAGAAATGAACATGATGAATTCTGAAACCGCAATTATGAACAAAGTTCTCACCAATTCTTTAGTTTTGCACGCCAACAATACAAGGGAAGCTTACAGAAAACCATTGTAAGCTGTTCTACAGGTCAGAATAGTTGTTCCTTGAATTTAAGGTGTACAGAATCATTTGTTCCCTATGAATGGGTGTGTGAGTGCCAGAAGTGGGCTTCACTGAAAAGGTTTTCATAAAAAGAAAACTGGAGCTAATGTAGAACAGCAAAGTTGTTCTCCAAAGCACCTGAGGGTAGGAGAAGAAGCAATGGGTGGAAACTAACGAAGGAGAGAAGCAACTTAGAACTAAGGAGAAATTTCCTGACAGTTAGAACAATTCATCAGTGGAACAATTTGCCTCCAGAAGTTGTGAATGCTCCATCACTGGAAGTTTTTAAGAAGATTGTCTGAAGTGGTGTAGGGTTCCTACCTAAGCAGGTAGAAGACCTCCAATGTCCCTTCCAACTCTGTTATTCTATTCTATTTATTCAACTAGGTAACATCATCAATTGCAAAATTGCACCTTGAGTGAAGAATGAACTGGAAGCGGGGAGATAAGAAACTCTTGGATTGAAGCCATAATTCTTGGGAAGGGAAGAAAGTTTTGAGTGCAGCATCCCTCAAATTCATATTATTGTAGGAGAGGAGCAGGAAGAGATGGAAGGGTGGAGTTAAGCAAGTCATCAGTCTGGAGTCATTACATTCCCACAAATTCCCAATCCCTTTTTCCTTCTGTTGTCCCTTAACTGGGATCTGAGTGCTCCTGATGATGTTACCTACTTTGGGTAATGAAACGTCTGCAAGAAAACAACCAAGCTCAGCAAGCTCCAAGGAATCCCTCATTTCTACCCCGAGCTACAAATATTCTCCTTTATTAGATCACCCCTTGTTATCCCAGTTTCTGCATTTTGTTTTCCCATTTCAATCAGTCAGCTGGGATTGTGTCTTTCGGTAACCCTATTTGAAGATAATAAGCATGAATTGCATTCTTCAATTTCCACAGTGTCACTAATTTCCAGACCTAGGCATTGGTCTGTGCAATGGAGAGGAATTTGGGGTCCTCATAAAGCAGTGATGGCGAACCTTTTTGGCATCGAGTGCCGAAAAGGGAGTGTGCACGGACATGCGCTTCACGCACATGCACACTTGTCGGGGACACCCCCCGAAAGGAAGGTCCCTTTCAACTCTGGTATTCTGCCATTGTTATGATGAATAATTGAGGGAGCTAGGTATGTCTAGGCCAGGGGTCTGCAACCTTAAACACTCAAAGAGCCATTTGGACCCATTTCCCAAAGAAAAGAAAACACCGGGAGCCACAAAACCTGGGTGGGCGTGGTCAACTCAGTGTCACTCACTCTCACCCAGTCACACACACCCTAGTGACCCTCCCTAGCCACGCCTACCCAGCCGGTCATTAGGGCAGGAAACCCTTGTTAAAAAACACCAGGAATCACAAAATCCGGCCACTTCTCCATCCCCCACTGCCACCCTTACCTTCTCAATCCAGGTGAGGAGTGACTGGGAGAGGAGGGAGAGGAGCGGGGCCAGCCAGTAATGGAACAGGGAGCCACAGCAGAGAGCCCAAAGAGCCGCATGTGGCTCTAGAGCTGCGGGTTGCCGACACCCAGTCTAGCCTATCGAAAAGAAGGATGAGGGCTGACATAATAGCGGTCTTCCAGTCAGTTGATCTAGACATAGCTTGCCTCCATTGGTGTTGTGGGTGCTCCATCACTGGAGATTTTCAAAAATAGTCTGGATAATTCCTTTGGCTGGTATAAGGCCCCTGCCTTGAGCAGGAGGTTGGACTAGAAGACCTCCAAGGGTACCTTCCAGACGTATGATTCATTTTCCCAAGCAGGAAAAAGTGGAAACAGGGCGTTCCTTGCTTGCGATCTCCATCCGAGGACAGGGGTGGGTTCTAACTTACCTCACCACCGGTTCGCTGCCTCCCGCGCTGCGTGGGCATGCCTCGTGCATGTGCATGCGACTCATGCACACACACATGTGCAGTAGGAAAAAAAACAAAAAAATTCCCTCCCCCAAAAAGGCCACTTTGGAAGCTCAGAAGATTCAGAAGGATCTTGACAGATTTGAACATTGGGCCCTACCCAATAAAATGCAGTTCACTGGTGAGAAAAGTAAGGTCTTGCCCTTAGGCAAGGAAAAGCTGATGCATAATATAGAAAAGGCAGTACCTGGTTCAACAGTAGTAATTGTGAGAGGGATCTACAGTGGGTGTCCTGATGAACCATCACTTAAATATGAGCCAGAAGTGTTCTGCAGCTGCCAAAAATGACAATATATTCTAGACTGCATCAACAGAGAGGTAGCCTCAAGATGAGAAGAAGTGATAGTACCATTCTATACTGTACTGGTGAGACCATACTTGGAGTACTATGTCCAGTTCTGGTCACAATACAAAAAAGATGCTGAGACCCTACAAAGAGTGCAGAGAAAAGCAAGAAATATGATAAAGAGTCTGGAGGCCAAATCATATGAAGAATGGCTAAAGCTGTCATGGCCAACCTATGGCACTCGTGCCAGAGATGGCACACAGAGTCCTTTCTGTGGGCATACGCACTATCACCAGCTGCTCTTTTGGTTTCTGGCACGCCACCTGTCCTTGCAGTGTCGGAGAACCAAAATCCTGAAGACCAGATGACTAGAGCGCATGCGCATATGCATGTTCTGGTTTGGGCACTCGGTGCCTTTAGCCATCACTGGGCTAAAGGAACTAGGTATGTTGAGCCTAACAAAGATAAGGCTTAGGGGTGACATGATAGCCATCTTCCTGTAGAATACTTGAAAGGCTATCACAGAGAAGGGGGTTTGATTTGTTCTTCAAAGCACCTGGAGACAGGGGAGAAAAAAAAGCAATAGATGGACTGACTATAAGAATGATTAATCAATTGAATGATTAATCAATGGAACAGCTTGCCTCCTGGAATTGTAGGTGAATAATTGCTAGAGTTCAAGAAAATATAGGAGAACCAAAGGTGCTTTTTCAAAAGGCAACTGGACTTTGCTTTTCTTTGAAGACATTTCACTTCTCATCCAAGAAACCTCTTCAGTTCAGAACAGTTTAATATTGAAGAAGCTTCTTGAATAAGAAGTGAAACATCTTCAAGGAAAAACAAAGTCTAGTTGCTTTTTGAAAAAGCACCTTTGGGACAACCATGACCTGGATGACTGAGAATGTCCCTAGATATTGAAGAACTATTTGTTCAGAATGGTATAAGGATTCCTACCTTGTGTAGGGATTGTACTAGGAGATCTCAAAAGTCCTATGATTGATGACAATCCATGAAAGATGCTGCCTTCAAGTTCTGGGTATCCTCATCCAAGCAATTCTTGGCAGAACCAACACTTTTGGGTGTCACCATCCATTCCCTTTTCTTCTGCCTTTGGGCTCAATTCAAGTTTTGACCTGGTAGGAAAAGGGTAAGTGAGGAAATGTTTATTCTGAATGGTGCTCTTTCTTTCTTCTGCTGCAGATCACACACACAAGGTAAGTGTCATTAGAAAGCATACCCTGGATCTAGCTATAATGTCTATATGTCTGTCCCTATGTGTGTGTGTATGTGTGTGTTAGGTGTAAGCAACTAAAGTTAGTTATGAATAGCTTATGTCAACAACTTTATTGACTTAGAACTATATTACAAGAATCTCCCCAGACTGCATGTCTTTCCTGGGAACAAGCAGATAAAGTTTCATGGATTTTGGGGTGATGGTGGTGGTCAGGCTTATGCTTCTTGCAACTGTGTAAGCACTCAAGGCTAATTCCCTACTTGACCACTCCTTCCGACCTGACTAGCAGTTTCCATATATCATATATGTGTACATACCGGTATATGTTTGTGTCTATATAAATATATAATGGTAATTTATTTATATATAATTTATTCTTAGTTGTAATAATGAACTGCTATGATATTTTATGATATCTGATAATATACAATATTCTTACCCCATTTTGTATATTACATTGATAATAGTCTCTTAATTGTAGAGGCAGTGCTGGTGGAATAGTATATATACCAACATGTCTATTGATGTTCGCTGGTCTAACATTTAAAAGTAATCGAGTGTGTTAGGTGGCTTTATTCATGTTATAGTAGATGGACATCACTAGCTGTATTCTACTGTTTACAATTCTTACTTTCTCTGTGTAATTTAATCTGGTTTGAGACTGAAATAAAGATTTAAACATTACTACAAAGCATGCCTACGCTCTTTTAATTAATTGCAGTTGCAGGGCTTTTCAATATCCCCATTGGCATTATTGGAAAACACATTTCATGGATTTTCTAATAGCATTCCTAACATCATGTCTATAGACTCTGCCAAGGCTAGAGGGAGAGATGAGCCCAATATCCAGGACTGGCAAATGAAGCAAAGGGTAATTTGAGAGGCCCAGTACTCTTCAACAATTTCATCAATTATTTGGATGAGGGGATAGATGAGGAACTCATCAAATTTTCAGGCAACACTAAGTTGGCAGGAATAGCCAACAGAAGATAGGCTTAAGATACAGAAGGATCTTGACTTTCACCATTGGGCACTATCTAAAAAATTGAAAGTCAGTGGTGAAAAAAGTAAGGTCCTACAGTTAGGCAAGAAAAACCAAATGCACAAGTACAGTACATGTGGTACCTTGCTAAATAGTAGTAACTGTGAGAGGGATCTTGGAATCCTAGTGGACAACCATTTAAATATGAGCCAGCAGTGTGCTGCAGCTGCCAAAAAAGCCAACACAGAGGGATAGAATTAAGATCACATGAAGAGTTATTGTGATCATCTATAGCTCCCCCACAGAAGAATGGCTTCAACATCTCGTGATATACCAACTTTTAAGAATCTGCAAAGAATCTTGCTTTTGTTGCCCTTTAATATTAATTCTCATTTTTTTCTGTTGTCCTTAATTCTTATTATAAAGGTAAAAGTAAAAGTTCCCCCATTCAGTTGTGTCTGACTCTTGGGGTGCTGGTGTTCATCTCTGTTTTCTAGCTGAGGGAGCCAGTGTTGTCCAAAGACACTTCCATGGTCATGTGGCCAGCATGACTAGACACCAAGATGTATGGAACATTGTTACTTTCCCATCGAAATGGTACTATTTATCTACTAATATTTGCATGCTTTCAAACTGCGAGGTGAGCAGGAGCTGGGACAACTAATGGGAGCTCACCCTGTTATGTGGTGCTCGGGTCTTAAACCCAGTCTCTGCCTGCCTAGGACAGGCCCAGCAGGAACAAACCAACCCAGACATGGAAGCGGCAAAATCTGGTTTTTATTCCTATAAACAGGCCTTCAGAACGTGGCGGGATGGCATTTAAGCCATGCAAAGTTAGCGCTGGGAGCCTCTGCCTTCCAGGGCTGTTTTAATCAGTCAGCCCCATCCCCAATCACCCATTAACCATCATCCGGTTCTGGCATGCATCTGACAGCCCTGTACACATGGCTGTCATGGAGCCCAATGGGTCAGGCTGGAGACAATCCGGATCCATGGTAGTCGGCTCCGGTCACTCACAGGGAGCCGGCCAGCTGGACATTGGGTGTAAGCATCAGCAGGCCAGTGCTAGTGAAGGTCAGGGCCGTTGTGGCTTGCTGATGTCAGAGGGTCACCCGTGCATGCTGTAGCACTGCCTCCACCACCATCCTTCTAGCCACTTCTCACCTGCCATTGCTCCTGCCACATCACAGCCCTCCCAGGTATGGCGAGCCCTGGACTAGGCCTCAACACCCAGGCTGTCAGCTTTACAGCTAACAAGCTCAGTATCTTTAACCACTGAGCCATCAAAACCCCTTAATCCTTAGTGTAGCAAAGTTTACACATGTTAACTACGTTGGCTTAGATGTATAGTGTTTCTTGCTAACCTTGTTTCTCAGAGACTCACATAGCCAGAAAGGGCCACCTAGGCTGCAAGTCCAGCTTCTGCTCAGTGCATGAATCTAAATCAAAATGTCCCACACAAATGGCAGGCCTGCCTCTGCTTCAGCAGTGTCTCTTCCAGTGAAGGGGAACCCACCATTTCTCTAAGTAATTGGCTCCACTGTTAAACTATTCTCACTATTAAGAAGTGTCACATTCAATCTGCCTTTCTGTACATTAAATCCTCTACTCTATTTCCTATGCTGGGAAACAAGAGAGAGAAAGGGTCTTGATCTGACCTTTCTCTTCATGACATTATTTTAGTACTTGAGGAATGCTATTGTAGCGACACACACACACACACACACACACACCAGTCATCTTTTCACAGGATTAAACAGGCTCTTAAAACTCTCTTTTATAAAATTCAATTTCGAGTCCCCTTGGTGTCCTTTTCCCATCTGCACTTGTTGTGGTTTCTTTGAATCTCTCTCAGAATGTAATATCCGGAACTAGTGGCATCCACAGGTAGTCACTGCTTTCATCAGAATGTGAAAAGCAGGATTTCAAACTTTTCCGGTATGCATCTGGTATCACAAGATACCGTATTTTTCGGACTTTAAGACGCACCAGTGTATAAGATGCACCAAGATTTCAAAGAGGTAAGTAAGAAAAAAAAGTTTTTGTCCTCCCCGGCCCTAGGAGCAGTCTGCAGGCCTCCCAAACCCTGTGCGCGCCCTGTTTTTCATAAAAACGGGCCCATTTTTCACCTGTTTTTGCAAAAAACAGGGCATGCAGAGGGTTTCGGAAGCCTGCAGGCTGCTTCTGTAGGCTGGGGAAGGCAAAAACAACCTTGTTTTTGCAAAGAAAAGGCCCGTGTTTTGGCCTTTTTTTTGCAAAAATGGGGGATTCTTTGCCTTCCCCCCAGCCCATAGAAACCCTCTGCAAGCTTCCCAAACCTTATGTGCACCCCGTTTTTGCAAAAAACGGGCCAATTATTCACCAAAATGGGCTGCAGGGGCGGGGCTTCAGGAGGCCAAAATTGCTGTATTCGGTGTATAAGACGCACCAACATTTCCACCCTCTGTTGGAAATGTTGTGTCTTATACTCCGAAAAATACGGTAAATGTCTCTGGGAAAACAATGCTTAATACATTTGCATTTTGTCCTTCCCTTCCTAAAGCCAATGCACAGTGGCCCAATTCTGTCATAATGACTCCTGCAGGCTAGAATTTGTTGGCAAGCTCATTTCGTCCTCTTCAGCTGAGCTTGGGACAGAAGGAAAGGAACCCTCATTTTAAAATGATGTCTGCCCCAGAAAATTATGGGTGAAGAGCCCCACCCAGAGTCCCATTTGCTGTTTTGTTTTTAAACCATCTTTAAGCCGTAGTTTCCTGATTAATCTATGATGAAGCCTACAAGAAAGACAGTCTATAAGGTGCACAAACATTTTCACATCCTTTTTGGGAGACAAAAAGGTGCGCCTTATAGTCCAAATAATACAGTATGCATCTTTCTATTGTACGTATTAAATAATTGGGGGAAAGAAAATAAAGGGAAGAAACTATGTTTGTTCCGACGCTTTCAGATGGAAGATTTATCTTCATTATTTGAGAATCCAACATTTGCAGCCACAGGCTTCTATCTCCCATCAACCTCTCTCTCTCTTTATGCACCACCAGGAGAGACCAATTTTACAAGCCTATTTGATGATAACAGCAAATCCAGGGGTTGTTTCCTAGGAGACTTCGGCCTACTGGCTCTGCTTTCTTCACCGAGCTAGTTACTAAATTGGATTCCCCCCCTTTTTCCCCCCGCAAGCAACCCCTTCCCTCTACGATACAGGGACTGGTCTGCCTTCATTAAAGATAAATTTAAATTTGAAGGGAGTCCTCCACTCCTCTGCTCGCAATAGAATACCTTTATGCCACCAGGCTTGAAATTTTGGGCTTGGACAACCTAGAACTACGCCGCCTACAATCTGACCTAAGCGTAGTACACAAAATTGTCTGCTACAACATCCTACCTGTCAATGACTACTTCAGCTTCAACCGCAA
>JANHFT010000150.1:489555-501206 GCA_032467955.1 Pseudoxenodon macrops | reverse complement strand
TACTGCGCATGCATTGCCATCTTTTTTTGGGGGGGGGGGAATTTTTCAGATTTTTTTCTACTGCGCATGCATGCACCCATGAGGCATGCCCACATGCCGCGGGAGGTAGCGAACTGGTGGCAAGGTAAGTTAGAACCCACTCCTGCTCTTAATGGTGGTGGGATAGCAAGGAAAGGATGAAGAAGCAACTCAGATGCCTGCTTGTGAGATAGGGTTGGCTGAAGGATATTGGTGGTCAATGGATGAACCTTCTTCATCCCTGGAGAGACGAGACTTTGGGGACATGCCAGGGTGGAGAACAAGGGTGTACTTTTCCTCACTGTCCACAGCTCCCTTTGTTTCTCCCCCGCACCTTAGCAAAGTAGTAGGCAGTTCTACAGGTCAACAAGGAGTTAGAGGAATAATTATTTCCAATGTTCCCTATCTACCTACCTGCTTCCTACAAGCAACATCAATGGGGAAACGAAGAAGTTTGAAGACACTGCCACCCACAGCTTTTTTGCACATCCATGTTCATTCTGTTTCCCTGTTTTGGTAAGGAATTATCTCTGGTCAGGTGTTGTTTGCTTAGTAAAGTATTAAAAATACTTCTTTCAAGGCAGACTCTTGAGTCTTTCTCTTGACCTCAGCTTAAAACGTTTACCATTTGTTGAGAATCTCCATGTCAGGCTGAGAACTACACCTTCCTAGTCTAATATGTCACCCCCCTAGATAGCGATCCCTACCCCTAGGTAGCTACCTCTATTAGTAATTCTATGCCTGGGTGCTACAATATTTCTTTTTTGTATCTTGCAGGCGGATTATGAGCCTCTTGCAGAGTTGCCCTCCAGAGTGAAATATAGGCAATTCACAATATTTTACATTCTACTCTTTATTATTTATTGGCTCTGGAGACCATAGTTCAATTTTACATGATCATATAGCAATAGCAATAGCACTTGGACTCATATACCACTTCACAGTGCTTTGCAGCCCTCTCTAAGCAGTTTACAGAGTCAGCATATTGCCCCCAACAATCTGGATCCTCATTTTACCATCTCGGAAGGATGGAAGGTGAGTCAAACATGAACCTGTGGGGATCGAACCGCTGGCAGTCAGCAGAATTATCCTGCAATAGTGCATTCTAACCACTGTGCCACCACATATTTACATGGTAAATACTCAAATTATGTGCACTGACCAGACACAATTTTTGGTGTCTCTGCATCTATTGCACATTGAAAGAATCAGCTAGCAACTAGCACATATACCATACTCTTTATTTTTTATTTGCTTTCCACCTGGGTAATTTTTGCTTCCTCCTTCCATGACCAGTCCATTCCAAGCAAATATCCTAGTTAAAAGTTCATGATGCAATGAATGGAATAAATGTTAAGACAATAATCCCCAGAGGATCCTGAGATCATCCATGCCTCTCCATTTAAAAAAATAAAGGCATTCACCCTGATATATAAAATTTTAATCATGCATTTATACAGTACATTTACTGTCATTAGAAAAAGCTGAATAGCTGTACTTGTGTTAACCTTCCATAGGATTTCTGATTGCCATCTGCAGCTTAATAATGTTATGGCTCAAGGCTATCAGTAGTTATCACTGGTGAAACTCTATTGGTATTTATTTTGGATGGTTAATAAATCCACTCCAATTGAACCAATTTACTTTACCATAGAGAGTTTTCTTAAGTATTCCACTTAATAAATCATTAGCTTCTCTTCCCTTTTATCTTGACCAAAGAAGATTCAATTTGTTCAATTCAATTTTCCTTGATCTAACCTTTTTACAGTATGCAGGTTCCTTATCAATATGTGCACAATCTTTATCTAATAATGCCTTTAGTTTAAGTATGGATTCAGGGATTATTTTTGTATAACTATGCGTTCAAATGTAATATCCCACCCAAGCTGAAAGGCTACCTAGTAACAGCTTTTAAAGAGTTATATTTTCTCAGCAATTAACAGGTTATTCTTTCCTTCTTTCTAAAAAACAAAGTGTAGTCCCAGCAGAAGAGAATGTAGTGCTTAAGCCAGGGGTGAAATTCAGCAGGTTCTGACAGGTTCTGGAGAACCAGCAGTGGAAATTTTGAGTAGTTCAGAGAACCAGCAAATACCACCTCTGGCTGGCCCAGCATGGGGTGGGAATGAAGATTTTGCAGTATCCTTTCCCTGCCATGCCCACCAAGCCATGCCCACAGAACCGGTAGGGGAAAATTTTGAATTTCACCCCTGTCTTAAGCCCTAGTGGTGCAGTGATTAAAATGCAGTATTGCAGGAAACTTTGCCCTCAGCCTTGAGTTCGATCCAGATCGGTTGAAGGTTGACTTAGCCTTCCATCCTTCTGAGACCAGTAAAGTGCTTTTGCTATTGCTAGTGCTTACTGTGCCAAATAGTGCAAACGGCCCCATTTACATAAACAGTACAATGGCATTCTTGAACTACATGATATATGTTGTGTTCCAGATTGCCTTTGCAAGCTTACAAGGAGAAAAAGTCAGTCTAAATCATTGGAGTTTTCAGGGAAAAGGCCTATTTTCACTGAATAAAGCAAATGGGCTTCTGATAACATGCATTACTGTACATGAAGAACAGAATCTAGATCAGGGCTGTCAAAATCCTGGCCCGTGGGCTGGATGTGTCATGTGCTGGCCACGCCCATGCCTGGTTCAGTGAAGGGGGAAAAAGTCCCGATACATCACATGACACCAACGTGATGATGTATGTTTGACACCCCTGACCTATATAAAAAGTTGGGGCAGCCCTCGCCCCAGAAATCAGTTCTGAATCCAGTAGAGTTAATAAAATTGTACGATGATGATTCTTCTGGAAATGTCTTTGTCTTTTGTAACATCATTGAATCATTGAACTGTCATAGAATGGGGTAGATTGATCTGATAATTTTCTGACTAGGAAATAGATGACTTTCCATCTTCCTATTAACCAAAATGGGACAAAGAAGCTGAATGGCACAGTGTGATTTATTCAACCTAAATTCCGCAGTAATGATTTTATGTTTTTCAAAGCTTTCTACAATTATTACTTGCATCAAACCCATTCTATAGGTAGTTGCAATAGCATCTCCAAGGTAGGGAAGCAGCAAAGTGTGAGGAAAAAAAGCGGGGGAAACTAGTCTGGAAAATTGGAAGCGGTATTATTTTTTTTCCCTTTGACAAATGAAATAGGCAATGCTTCCTTATAAAATTATAATGTCTTAGATTCACTTTATCTGGAGCAGTTAATTGCTCTCTTGTCCACACAAAGTGGTCAAAGGAGTGGGAAATAAGTAGCTTTTATCCTATTCTTTCAATGTGTCTGTTTATGAAGAATGTTGATTGGAATTTGCATTCACTATTGTGAGAAGAAAATGGGAGTGTGGCAGTTCTGATTAATTCATCAGGAAGATTATGATCATGCAGACACTCTCTTTTTTGTCTTTTAGACACAGCATAAATGGCTTAGCAATTTTATTTTTGCATACACACACACACCAAAAAATGATATCTCCCTCTTCACGGAAAACAACCAACAGTTCCTATGGCAGCATCTTCATGATCAAAACAGAGTAAAAAATCGGAAGTGATACTGTGCATAGTTGAAAACAGGTGTTTCAGATTGCTTGCTTGACTTACAATAGTCAATGGATAGGAACCTATTACTGCTTTAATGACCGAGTCATTGTATCTTAAGAAGGACAAACAGCAGTGGTAGCAACCCGGTTACTTAACAATTATAATTTCTACAGAAAGAAGCTAATAACTTTGGAATAATAATCATCTCTCAACTAGATATAACATCTTTCTCAGCTTAGTAGGAAAGATTGTGTTTAGGTGACCTGTGCAGCTGTTTAGGAGATAATTGTGGCTGGATAATTTTAAGGATTCTGTTCTGCATTCTTATGACTTATCTTTTAGCTAGAAATAGATCAGACAGTCCTGCAGAGGAGTTGCCTTTGAACATTACTTGGAAATCTACTAACAGAGAACTATTCACAGCAAATGATCATCCTATTCACAAGGGATGCATTTTCAGACAAAGCTCAAGATGCTGTAAAGTTGCTCATCTCTTTAGTTAATATAGTCTTAAATAAAGGACAGAAAAGAACAGACTATAGTAATGCTACAGTTATAAAACCTCTATGTGTGTTCTAATGAATCAAATCATTTTACGGTAATGGATTTATTGTTGCCACGATGGAACTTTGCTAATATCAGAGAACTTCCATAATTACCATTTTTCTTCAACAGCTATTGTTGAAGCAGTACAATAATATGTTTCCCTCTTAATGACAGTGGAAATGGAACCTGTTGAGCCAAAATTACACCACCATAGAAATGCCAACAATACTTCATAATATTATTAAATGATGTAAACATTTAATCCTTTCAAAAGAAAGGATTAATATTTACATCCTTTCAAAAGAAATGCACCTGACAGCTAGTCAATATATTTCATTCTATGCACTTACAATAGAATCAAAAACAGATTGCCCCTATTCTGCAATAGTGGATTTGTATAAATTTTAATCTCAGAATCTGAAACAGAACATGATTAGGAGAGAAAGAGTAGATGAAATTCACTCTTCTTGACAGTTTTATCATGCAATTGCCTGAATGTCCTTAGATGAAGCAGATAAATTTCAAGGTTAGTAATACAAATACTAATAATATTACGGCAGCAGTGTCATTAATATTTATAAGACTCTTGAAACACTGGATGCTATAGAATAATTATGTTAAAAATAATAAATTGAGCCTGAAGGCTTACAGTTTAAACTGAGACAAGACAATTAAGAAAAGGAAATCAGTTTAAGTAAAAATTAGAGGTTAAAGGCTCCAGAGAAGATAATTTTCAGCATATTTTAAACATTTCCAAAGAGAGAGAGAGAAGAAAACTTCAGGATAGTGAAGGGCTCAGGGGAAAAAAAGTAGGAACAGAAAAAACAGATTTATTAACTAAATGAAAATGGGTGCCTATTTTTGATAACACAATTGTACTTTTATAACATTATATGTTAAGTGTCTTTGAATTATATTATATTCAAAGTAAAATAGTGTTATATTGTTATAATATGTAGTCCTAAATTGGAACCATAATTTCTAAATTCTATTCACATAATGAATAGGCAAAAAAAAAGAATTATCATTAAATACAACAGCTGAGAAAAGGACACAAATGGAGTTCAGCTAAGAAGGTAGCATTAACAATATTAGCCAATCTCGTGGGTTGGATTTATTTTGTATTCCTCAGGTTTTGACAGTGATTGGAACTGGAATTTCCATCACTAAGCAATGTGGTTGTAAAGTGCAATGTCACATAACTGTGTCACTTAACAACAGCAATTCCTTTTTGTGTCATTAAGCAAAGAGTGTGTGGGTCATCAAGAGAGGACTTCACACATCCATGACTTGGAACTTCCTATTGGTTTCCCCATTGACTTGGCTAGTGGGAACATCAGAAATTGCAACTGCATGACTGCAGCTTGTCCTCTTCCACAAGTGTACAGATAGGTAAGCTGCAACAGAAATCCAGCCACATATTTGAAAACTCTAGCTAACATAGGAAACTAACTAGAGTAGAACTTTGGACAGCTGCCAGGACAAATGGTTCTGAAGTTTTGTAAATGGAACCTCAGGACCAAGAGTTGCATATTTAGGGAAAAATAGAAATGCAGCACTCCGACTTCTAACCTAGAACTATAAAATCACTTGGTGTCTTTAAACTGCTTACCGAGATGCAGTGGGCCTTGAGCTTAACTTCTGAATTCTAATTCCTCAATGAGAAGATTAAATTTCAGGCTCGGGAAAACATTGTGCCTTGTATAAACATGGTACTTGAGATACAAATCAAGACTCTAGACCTGTAGTATGGATGGTAGAGGCTGTTGATGAGCCAATCTATTTAAATGGCTAAGTAAGGTGAAAGAGACATAGCAAAATGGAAAGCAAAATGGAGCATGAAAAAGGTCAAGCTTCTCATTCATGCTATGAGTTCCTGTGGCAATCCTGTTTGGCTGTCTGAAATGCTTTTTTCACACTTGTAGACATCTTTTTTGTTTGAAGTAAGAGACAGATTCCCTATATCTTAAGCTTTTACTTTCCTATGGCAGTACGTGGCTGGAAACCTCCTTACTGATCTCTCTTCTCCCTCCTTGTGCTTCCTTCATAATTTGATCAACCTTGATCATTTGGAGAGCACCGCTCTGAGGAAGTTGTTTCATCTGTATTGAGTAAATCTGGTTGTGGTCTTGATACTTCTTGCACTTTCCATGAGAAGCTGTTATTGCCGAAAGATACCCCAAACTTGCTTCTGCTCCATCAAGCTATTTATACATTCCTCCAGGATGGTACTCAAACCTCACTACTGATTTGATTACTCACTTTCACAGAGAAGCCTTTGGCATTCCTTTTCTCAATCTGCAACTATCTGTAGCTTTTTTCCAAACTGCTTCTGCCTCCTCACGAAGACAAATATAACATGCAGAAATGGTTTACAGGGAAGGCTTTCTTTCATACTAGGTCTCTTTTCTCACTTCATTAGGATATATCCAGTTAATGATTATGATGTAGAATATTGTATTATGGGGATTCTCCATCTCATGTTCCAAACAGACACAAGCAGGGCTTCTGTGTAAGTCAGGGTGCCTCCTCAACTCCTGTCTCCTGTTTGAGGAATGGGTAGCACTACCAGAAAAACCTTTGCACAACTTCATGTCATGTGCCAATTGCAACCTTTCCTGGATCAGGATATTCTGCTCATGCTCTTGTCTTAGTTATTTATTGGTTAGGCTACTGTGGTACGCTCTACATGGGCCTGCCTTTGAAGTGTATTTAAAGTTACAGTTGGTACAAAATGCAGCAGTGCGGGTCGTTATGAAGGCTTACTGATCTGCACTTGTTACACCTCTGCTCTATAAGTTACATGCTATAGCCAGCATGCTTCTGGGTTCAATTCAAGATGTCTATGGTTAGAGCTCTGTAGAGCTCTCCATAGCATGGAGGAGGGTTATTTGTGGGACCATCTCTCCTCAATAATGTCTACCAATCCTTTCAGATCTGACAAGAGAGGCATGTTAGTTGATCCTATCTATTAAAGAATGTCACCTGGCAGGATCCAGGAAAAAAAGCTTCTTCTATCATGGTGCCTGTCTTTGGAACATCCTTCTCCTCTCACTCCTGCCAGGATTTATTGACATCAATTTATTGACAGTCAAGCCATGGTGGTGCAGTGGTTAGAATTCTAGAATTCAGTGTTTCAAGCTAATTCTGCTGACTGCCAGGGGTTCAATCTTCACCGGCTCAAGGTTGACTCAGCCTTCCTTCCTTCTGAGGTCAGTAAAATGAGGACCAAGATTGTTGGGGGCAATAGGCTGCCTTTGTAAACTGCTTAGAGAAAGGGCTGTAAAGTACTGTGAAGTGGTATATAAGTGCTATTGCTATTTTGCTTGTTTTTTTCTGTTTTTTTATTGTTGTTGGCCATTCAGAATCACTTGTTTGAGATGGATGACCATATAAATTGAAAGAAAGGATGGCTGACTGTACTACATGTTACATTGTTCTTACTGACTTTCTGGAATATCATGATTATAGAATCTTCAAGCCTATGAATTATCTTCTTGCCCTACATTTTAAAACATAATGTTATGTGGGCATTTCAGTATAAATACTTAATTGCAAATTTATCTTGTCTTTATATTGTCTCCATCCCAACCCATTACAACCTGAAAATTCATTCATTCACATTAACTGTCAACACTTTTAAGTAAATCTATTCCAACTGATGTCTATTATATGTATAATAGCAGCAATTGTTTCCACTGTACAGTTTCATTTGAAAAAGTGTGACAGCCATTTTTTCCCTTCCCATTGAACTCAGTCTAACTTATATTTTGACAAGTAACATTTAAAGCTTTGTTGCTTTGAACTAAAGTATTAAGTAGGATTAAAAAGTGACATTTTTATAACTAGCAATTAGATGAATGCAATGTTTATTTGTATATATCTAGCACTGCAAGGAAAGTGGGGGAATACTCAGGGTTTTGTCTCTTTCTAACTAATAACACTGGTAGCAGCCCAGTGCTGTTGCTATAGAAATGTGTCTGAATTTTACCCAACCAAAAGTTTTGAAGACTCAGATAATCTATTACTGCTAATTCTAGAAAGAATGTACCGGAAGCATTTGTTTCTTCTTTTTCTTCTATTGAAGCAAGGCAAAATTGTTCTGAATGGCATTTCTGTAGTGTTACCATATCAGGGTGTTACCATATCCAATTTTTAAATACAGCTAGTTTCTCTTACTCAACAAGCAAGTACAGATTAGACTGAGGAATGAATGAGATGGGCTGGAATAATACCTTGGTCCTAAGGTGCTTCTTCATTTATGGAATGGAGGACTTCTGTCAGTTCCCACAGAGTGTAGCTCCTCTTAACCTTACTTCCAACTATTGCAAAGAATCCTAGAATTTCCAGATTGGGGAGGTAGAGAAAGAGAACCCTAAAAAATTGTTGGGAAGAAGGTTTGCATGATTTTACATTTTAGTCTTCCTATGGAGCTGATTTCCTGGTCTGTTCTCTCTAGTGAGGTTGACAATATCCGAGAAAAATACAGCTAGGTGTCAACCTGAAGCTGACCTGACTGTAGCCATTTTATTTTTTGTAGCTTTTTCTATGGGGATTTTTCTTCACGTGGCTTCAGGCTTGACACAGCCTGGAGCTGAGGGGGGTGTAGAGATAACTGGGGGTTTGTAGCCAAAAACAAATTGTTCTCCTATGAGCCAAGGCCATTCCAACTGCTGGCTGGCCAGAGGAGGAGGAGAAAAGTAACCGGGCAACCAGCCAGCACCCAGATTGGACAATGTTTTTATTTTATTTTTATTTAGTTTGTCAATCATGTACAAGATAACAAGTATAAGAATAAACATAAATATGAACATAGGAAATGGGTATGAATAAATGGGGCAGTAGGACAGGGACGGTAGGCATGTTCGTGCGCTTATGCATGCCCCCTTACAGACCTCTTAGGACTGTGACTTATTGTTTGAGAGAACAGGAAACCTTCACTTTTTAATGAGGTAGAAAATGCAGGAACTCTCAGAGTTGGTTTTCCACCAGTTTGTGCCAAGATGATATCTCCAAATCAAACTGTTCTTTGATGAACCAACCTGCCTCGGAGTTCTGTTTGCAATGGGTGTATTACTTGGAACCCTGACATTAGGTTCCTGATGAGTCAATTCTATCAGTTCAGAATAACACCTATGTTGGCATCACAGCACTGGGATAAAGCAGGCAATGACTTGCTGATGTTAAACCTGCTTGTCTAGTCTAATTATTAAAAAAACAAAACCATGGGATTTGGGCCTGGTGATAGGCCATCTCAATAACGATCCCTACTTTTATGGAATGTTCTTTTCCCAGAGCTATGAAAGACACTTACTCTATCTCCAACCCAAGCAGTGAGATTCCAATACCTCAGGTACTGGCTTCTCAGATAAGTTTAATATAAAGTTTTAGTTTGCTGTGTGTACAATTTTACTACTCAAGCGGCTTTTTATGCTGCACTGTTGTTTTTGACCTTGTTGAATCCTACCCAAAGTCTCTCTAAATTAGGATGGGCTATAAATATTATAAATAAAATTATTCAGCCATGATAAGCATTCAATATTCCATTTCACATGCACAAGCTCAGCTTTTCTTTTTAAAAAAAGTCTTCAGCTGGTGTTCATGATGTTTTGAATTATCATTATTATTAATGATTAAGCATGCCTGTGAAGTCATTGCTTGCTTGGCCTTCAGTTATATATTATAATTCTTGCAGATTCATTGCAATTCATTCCTCTAGAAGTTTCTAGAAGTAATCCCTGACTCTAGTTGTTTTGTCTGATCAGTAGAAAATGCAGCACAATACTATATTACAAATACATTTTATATTAAATATATCATTTCTGTCTAACTCTTTGGCATCTGCCTGAACCAAAAGTGATTCATTTTGAAGTGCAGTTCTCACAGAGTTCTCCTTATCAAGATTTATTAAAACAGAAGAGGTAGAGGTACAAAATGCTACCCTCAAGTGAAGAGCTAAAGATCTTCACTATTAAACAGGAATGTTTGCAGTTGGTTGTTTCCATAACAATTGCTTCAATCTTTATTAGTGTCGGAATTAAGTCTTATAATTTCTTTCCCTTTTAAATCATTTTTACCAATGCATCATGTTCTTTCTTAAAATTTATTCACATTTTTGTCATCATTTGAATCTTTTATTTGTGTCTGTCTTATTGATACTCATATGCTTTATCACAATATCTTATTTGTTTTATAAAGTTTTGTACCATTTATTCTCAGATTCAACAAAAATCTTATTGTCATTTCTTCAACATTGGCTAAAGGATTACTTAAAGACTTCATTTTTTATGAGGTCAAGAAACTGATTATCCAAGATTTTTTGAAACTCCTATTTTTTAAGTACTATATTTCTGAAAACAAGAGCAAGAGAAAATGTCTAGAATTACTATTGTAAAAGTGTATAGAGAATTGCCATAATAGAAAAGAAACATAATTGTTCATCTTTAATGGACATTAGTAAATTGGATAACCATAAAGAGAAACCTATTTATTGTGGCAAACTTTAAATAGGATTGTTAATTGCTAATTCTATTTTAGAGGAAAGCAAGAAAGACACTTACTATGTAACTAACCAGATCACATTTACACTTCTTCCTAAAATTTGCCATTTAGGAATTCTTGATAGCAAAGCTTCTGATGGAAAGCAATATGAATCCAAATTTATATTATTCCAAATTAATACAATATTAATAATACATAAATTGTAAACATTTTACATAGCTACATAACTAAGTCTGAGCCAAATGGACCTCAATGTAAGTCTCCGCTGCAGAACATCTAATAAATATGCAGAAAATCTGATAATTTATTATCTGGACCCAGTTTCATTGTAACTTGAATGTCCTGAATTAATGGATTCCTTGCAACTGTTATAGGCAGTCTAATGCTCTCAACAGAGCTATGATTTAATATAGAAAAGTAAATATTTAGTCTGAATATTTTTCTTGTACGTATTTATCCTTTCAAGCAGTAGAAACCAATCTGTTCAGTGATATGAAACAAACTTCAGATATTTACATTTGAAACAGGGGAAGAACAAGTTAAGAATGTATGATAAAGTGGGCTAAGAAGTGAAGAAGCTTTTTGGATGAGAAGTGAAACATTTTCAAAGAAAAAATGAATAAAGTCCAGTTGCCTTTTGAAAAGCCTTTTTGGACAACCATGTCTTTGGATAATTGAGAATCTCCATAGTCACAAAGAATTTTAATTACAATATACAAATAGATCAGTGGGAAATTATATAATTAAAAGGGTTGGAATTTATATTGCATTATGATCTGAAACAGAATTTTATTAAAATGACGTTTCATTGATTTTGATGCCAGAGAAATTGTATAAAGGAACTTCAAAGGTGAACAACATGAAAGTAAATTTTATTATGTTTGGTGAACATGTAAAAAAAAAGAACTCAAATACTGTATATAGCACTAGCAATAGTACTTAAGACTTATATACCGCTTCTGTAAGCGGTTTACAGAGTCAGCATATTGCCCCCAACAATCTGGGTCCTCATTTTACCCACCTTGGAAGGATGGAAGGC
>JANHFT010000150.1:425508-438007 GCA_032467955.1 Pseudoxenodon macrops | reverse complement strand
ATCTATCTATCTATCTATCTATCTATCTATCTATCTATCTATCTATCTATCTATCTATCTATCTATCTATCACAAATGCCTATGAGAATACAGCCTTTGCCCATAGAAATGTAGATGCAGAGATTCATGGCCAGAAACCATGTTCTTTGCAACTCCCATAGAAACTTCCTGCCTTGACCAAGTCCCTAAATGTTAGCAAAAGGGCTTCACAATCTGTGCAAAGTTGAAGCTTGGAGCTACTCAATGGCTTTTCATTGAGCATATAGATGCAGAAATGAAATAACACTTGAATCAGACCCTCAACAGTTCCCAAATGCATCCCACTTCTTGGGATTAACGTACAGTAGTTTTGGAAAATGTCATGCTGATCTAGTCAAAGGCTTAGCTTCAAATATGCATTTAACAGCCGTGAAGCTCCTATTTGTTTTGCAGTTTCTTTCTTTCAGTATCTGTACCACCTCTCCCTGCATCAACCAGCTGATTACAAATTCAAAATTTACACACACAGACACTGAACGCGTATATGGCTGTGTACAGTATATGCATATAGATACATAAACAGGCTTGCTATTTTGTGCTCTCTTAAGTATAAAATACAGAGCAAAACGTAAAAAAGTTGTGCTTACAGCTGAGCAAGGTGGCTTTTTCCCTGCAGAGGCATTTCATGCTGCAAAGGTGATGTGATTCATTTCACCGAAGCAAAGAGGCAATGCAATTTGCTTCAGCAAGGTCCTTTTATTGGAGTTCAACCTCTTTAGCACTTAGAGAAGCTGGAAGATGCTTTGGAGTGTAAAATGCATTGGCAGAGGGTTCTGCTTAGGTGCAGTGCCTAAGCAGAAGACTCTTGCAGGTGTTATATATGTCAGACAAGAGGAAAGCGAAGTGAAGCAATGAGGCTGTTTCACTTTGCTTGTTCTTAGGATCATATGGACTACATGATTACACTATCAAGTTTTAGGGAATGCTTCATTTCACACCGTATCAAAAAAACAAAGACATCTTTCAAAGCTTTGCACAGTTCTGCCCAGTGCAACATTCTTACTCTTATTTTCTATGTATGATCATCTGCTCTGGACTCCTTTTCTTTTCCCCCCACTAACTCTTTCGCCACAAATACCAGAAAGTCCCAAAGGCAAATGTTTGACTTGGTGAGATCAGAGAATTGATCCAACCATCTCCAATTTTCCAAAGAACCGATGGGCATTCTAGGGGGGTTCAGAAATTCAGCGGTGAGTTGTCATACAACCATTCATTCTGCTACTAATGCAAAGCAGTTACATTGGATCCATGTGAAAGACAATGCAAGCCAAAGACATTTTCATGCCCAGAGCAGAAAACTAAATCTGATAAGGACTGACAGTTGAATAAGTCTTCAAAACCAGTAAGGGACAATGTCTCCTACAACATCTGAAGAAAGCAGAAAAGTTTGGGCCTGAAACCTTGGGAGGTACAGAACATGCTGCAGAACATGCTACAAATCATACTTGCAATCTAGTAATACTCACCTCCTGGGGCTGTCTAGAGACTGTCTAGAGGAGCACAGAGGCTCACATAATTAGGATGCTGGGCTGATGATTGGCAGGCCCATGTTTGAACTCCAGTTGAAGCATGATGGGATGAGATACTGTCACTCGCTCCAGCTCCTCCTAACCCAACAGTTTGAAAGTGGGTGACCTCAAGTAGATAGATGGTACCACTTCAGCGGGCAATTTAAAAGGACATGAAAGGAGCCCCCAATTGGGTGTTCCTGGGCAACAGTGATGTCACTGGTTAATTCTCTCAAACCAAAAGTGCTTCGGTTCTCCCAACACAAATATAGTAGCACTAAAGGTTGCCACATTTTGCAGCAAGGTGGGGCCAGCCAGCCCATTAAGGAAGTCAAAAGATAAACTCATGATGCAGTACTTGTTAACTCATATGGACAATTCCATGGTTCAGTATTAGTTAATATCATGTGATTGTGTGCTACAATAACTCCCTTTGAGATAGAATTAATTTCACATATTTATTTTGGAACCCTCTTTGATTCTGCAGATGTTTGCGTTCTTTTCATTTCCGTAACAGTGGTTTAGCTAGGAATTGTTTGAAGTTGCAGTTCTGCAGCTGCTACCAAAAGCAGAAGGATTAAAGCCCCTACTCTTATGAAACTTGACATAGCTATCCCATTGATTTCTTGCTGTTATCCACTACTTATTTACCAATGAACTTAACTAATAACTATATTAATAATTGTAGTGCCTGCCCTGTGGAATTATCTCTTTCCCTCCTTCTCAGTTTTGATCCTAATCCTGTTAGCTTACAAGAATGGTTTGGATACCTGTATCCATTCCATTACTGCCACTTACCAGTAGGTTTTTTTTGGTTCTGTATTGTATTGTATTGTATTGCATTGCATTGCATTGCATTGCATTCTGCCTGGAGCTGCATTTTTGAGCAGTTGCTTAAATATTGCAATTGCAATTGCAACCTTGAGCCTGGTGAGATTCGAACAGTCAAATTGCAGGCAGCTGGCAGTCAGCAGAAGTAGCTTGCAGTACTGCACTCTAACCACTGCACCACCACAGCTCATAAATAAATAAAGATTTATGGTTGAGTTATATTAAGCAGGAAGAGCAGGAAGTTGATCATTTACAAGGCAGAGCTTTCTTCCCATTTTTGGTCTAAGTCAGTGGTTTTTAATGCTATATTTGTAGGGGACAAAGCAAGTTTCTGAGGGGGCTGTTCAGACTTATGATCATCTGACATAATTGTCAAATCTCATTTTTTGTGCTAATTTCCGCAGCAATAAGTATTGAATATTATCATTTATCATTAATAACTTTTAGCTAATAGTGGTAAACAAGAGATAAATGAGGCTCAAAAGGGGGGCATGAGCAAAAAAAAAATAGATTGAGAACATCTGGTCTAGGTGACAAATCATTTGTATGATGCTCAGAGATGAAAGGCAACTGTGATAAATAACCTAGTGTCACCAGCTCCCAGAATATATGCCATTGTGAAAACAACTGCTGCTTAATAAAGAAGCTGCATAGGCACAGCTAATAGCAAATACTGCTTTTACACAATGTGCAAAGATTCACTTAGCGTTAACCACAGGTGAGGTATTTATCTATTACAAACATTGCCAGCTTACAGCTAACTTCAGTTGGCTGCAGTTTTGCCAGCAATTCTCCTCTTCAGCTGGTCCCTCAACCACCATTCTGTTGGTTGACAAATTAGGACTTAGTTTTTTTAAGGAAACAAAAGGCAGTTGATGATGGACCACCTGAGGTCACAGGTGTTACGAGCATAAAGAGGCAAGACTGTTTCCCTCTTATCCTTTTATATTGTTCCTGGAAGAGTACTGAAAACCAATTGGGAGCAGCAGAGATTTGCTTTGTTGTCATTCTTGTCACCTGATTTCATATCATGGAAGTTAAAGGGAGAATCTAGCTATTAACGAATTCTCCATCCAGGTTTGAATGACATCCACCCTGTGGTTTAGGTAAAGTAATCCAAACCAAACCATGGTTACAGATTGCAGTTAAGGCAGGGGTGGGTGGTGGATCTTTTTACTGCTGGTTTGCTCAGGATTGCGCCTTGCGTGCGCAGCAATAAAAAATAGCTTCTGCGCATGTGCAGAAGCAAAATCCAACATGGCAGTGCTCACAGAGACACCAACAGAACCGGCTCTGTGACATCATCACCGAGTTACTAATGGTTCTAAAGAACCAGTTAGAACCGGCAGGAACCCACCTCTGAGTTAAGGTAGTACCAAAATCACCATCAGGACCCTGGTCCAGGTACAGATGACACATTAAGCCAGATTACAATAAAGTTGAGTGAGTTGTCGGAATATGGTCACAAGTTTACTAACATCAGTAGTGAGGTGGATTCTACAGGCATTTTATACAAATTCAGATACCAGGCCTTTTCATCTTCCAGGTCCCTCAGCCTCTGGCTGTGACAAACAGATTGCAGCTGAGTAAGTTTTACTAGGTCTGTAATATTCTTGTGCTGTGAAAAAGAACAGAAGCTTTGGGAGAGTAGAGTTGACAGCTTCCAGAAGAATGGATATCTTGTCATTAGTTGCAATTGCTGCTCTTTCTCATGTAGATTTTCTCATTCTCTGTCTGGCAGAAAATTGGCAGCTGCCTATTAAGTGACAAGAAAAATCAAAGAAGTGTAAAGTATGATAGCTGATACAGACAGTTGCTCTAAATGTAAGTTCAACCACTGATGGACTGAGAGCAGATTCTTTTATCTAGCTGCCTCTCCATTTCCCATGTCCCAACCAAGTTCCCCATTCTATAGTCAATACTCTTAGTCACTTGACAGTGAGATGGGCAGCATATAGTTTAATAAATATATTTTTTTAAACTTACCCAAGGCATGTGTATCAGCATTCCACCACTATTCATTTTGCTCCACATACTTTTCTTCTGACCCTACAAATTAAAACGAATCATGAATAAGTGTTCTAGTTGTTCCATTTTATTATCAGAGAGGTTGGTGCTTACTAGCCAGAGTAGCTGTGTTCCCTCACTACTTTCAGAGATGCATAGAGAAAGCTTACCTAACATTGGGGAGTTATTATTAAGCCATATCCATACTCCCCATGCTGCTGTGTGGATGGGGAATTGCTGCCTTTGTAATAAGGGACAGTTGCTAAGCTAACACATTGTCTTCCTTCCTCAGTGACATAATGATACAGTCCATGACTATGCAGATAGCTCAGTTTTTCGACTTACCTATTTGGGGCATGCTTCAGTGCTGTCCATTTGCATCAGTGGAGTTAGGATCCGAGTTGGATGTATGTGTTTGGAGCCTTGAAGAAAGCAACTGAAAAAAAATCTTGAGGAGACAAGTATTAGCAATATGCATTTCTTGATTTTCGTATAAGCCTTTTTTTTTTTTGTAGGTTTGCAGTTTTCATTTTTGCGTTTTAAAAGTGATGGACTTGAGGCTGTAGTAGTATTTAATATTCATATCAGATTAGAGTTTTCTGGTTAAGACTTTGATGTCTCTGATGGTGGTCCATGACAATTTATGGCCAAGCTATATATTCGTCCTCAATTGTCAAAATATTTTCAAACCTGCCTTTGATTGGGAAACATTTAAGGCAGGAAGTTTGTCAGAATAGTTAGCCAAATGTCATTTCCACCCTCTTTCAGATCTTTGTACTAAACACGAGGTGAGCAGCTGGGCGTGTGAGAATGTGTGGGTGTATCAATGTTTTCATCCATACCATATATCTTTATTAGTCATTATTCCAAAGCAGAACTATAGAATTCCCCCCTGTATCATGCTGCTTCGGTAATATAGTTCCCATCCTAACCATTTTTGGATTTTTGTGCTGCTGCAAAATAACAGGACATCTGTTGCCCGAATAGTAATGCCTCACAAACGTATGGAATTTAGAGGAGTTCTATAGATTCACACAGAGTTTATGGGGATGAGATTGTTGTTTTGCACATATGGATAAATAGAATGTCTTCCTGTCTAAGCATCGATTGAAATGTAATACAATTCTAATGCAATATACAGTAGCTCTGCTTTCTAGCCTCTTGTGGTTTAGGTTCTTTGTTTTAGGTCATGAGATGTTTCAGATGAAATCTCCACAGCCTGCGACCCAACAAGCTAAATACAACCTCTAGTCATTTCTTTTAGCACAACAGTATGTGATAAATATCCTGATTTTACTGCTTGGTTGGAACTGGGAGTTGTCAAGCATCTGACAAGCCACAACACATGCCTGGGGAGTTGTGTTCAGTTTGGCTGGTTGTGGTTATGCAAGGCTGATTTAATATATTTCTGCCCTTTTGGAAGAAGTAGAATAATACAATTAAAAAAACCCATCTTTTAGTATGTAGAAATGTTTACCTCACAAGCAATGCTAAAAGATATATTTTCCCTGGAAATGAGATCATGCACACATATAGACACATTCCATAATTTTCCCTAATGCATTAATTTACGCACACTTTTTCTTTCTGTGCATGCTAATATAGTCCTTCATAGCCTGGGTATTCAGTAATGGAGAGAGATTGTGAGGGCGGACAATGCATTTGATCTATTTCCTGCAACAAAATAATAGCATGAAAAACTGGGGAGAAGATGGAATCTAATACAAATGACATGACAATATAAAAGCCACGTGAAAGATAATAATTCAAACCTTTTTTCCTACTGAATCTACATAAATATTCTCTGTCATGCAAATTGACATTAACAGAATTTAATGAACGAATTGAATACGGACATTCTTTATGCTCCGCAGTTATCTCCACATCTAAGTATCTGTCTTATGGACAAAGAGAAAATATGAACTACCAATAGAAGAGAATATTTGTAACTCAGAGAGAGGAACTGTAGGGTACTTGGTGCTCTCTGAGCTTGGTGGTTTTCTTACAGACGTTTCATTCAGTACACTGAAGATGTTACCTAATTTAAAAATGAAATGTCTTCAAGAAAAGCAACAAACTCAGAGAGCACCAAGAACCCCAGAGCATGAACTTTAGGACTGATTCTCTGATTAGGGAAAAATGCCTGGGATGGTCAGTGCTATATCTATATGTAGATTTAGATAAAAATCCCTGGGCCAAAAGGCAGGTTTTAGGTTCTGTCTTCTATTATAATAAGCATTAGGTCTGCCTCAATTCCAATGGCAATAGTTCCACAAGTAAAGATTCTATCTGCAAATAAACAGATTTTCCTATATATGTTAGCCATATCCATGACAGAAGCTGGATAAAATGGAGTGTGTGGGAGGAAACGGTCCTCAGCTTAAACCAGTTAAAACTCTGCACATGAAAGTGAGCATCTTGAATTTGACTCAGAAAGCAACTAGCAATCTGTACGGCTGTGTCAACACTGGGATGACTCTGAGATGTGTTATTCACCGATTATGCCACCGCTTTCTGAGTCAGCTACAATTTCTGTGTCATTTTCCAGTGCCACTTTATGAAGAGCACATTGCAATAATCCAACCTTGATTGTGTCTCTCCTCCACGAAAGGTCACAACTGATTTACTAGCTCAGTCGGATAACAGGCTACCTTGCCATTGATTTTACATGGTTGCCTATGTCAAAGGTAGAGCCAAGGAGGATTCTTAGTCAATGAATTTGTGCCTGAAGAGCGAATGCAGCTTCATCAAAGATAAATTACCAAATGAAATGTTCAAGTGCACAGACTCAAAATAATTCTCTCTTGTCTGAATTCACCGTATTCTCATCCTTCCTTTAGTCAGAGTCTAAATGCATCTGGAGGTTTTTAAAATGTCTAACTCTCACAGCATTCCTCTTTACGGAAGGTCAGAATTATGTATTTTAACTTGCTTGCTTATACTATCTAAGCCTATTTGCTTATTGGCTGAGATGGAGAACAGTACTCCATCATCTATGTTGAAATAAAATTTGGTTTTTACACAGACCAGTTTCTATAAGTGGAATTGGGGTGGATAGTGAGGAAACACTGTAATATCCTGCTTCTCAGCAGCTAGTGTAAATACCCCAAGCTAACCTTGGTTGCTTAATATTTATGTTAGATAAGATCCTTTAAATAATACGAGACATGGTGATATTAATAGAGACTCCTATAATTTGAAGAAAAAAAACTCCTCGATTTTGGGTTACAAGGAACAGATTTTGCTCTACATAAAATCTGGCTTCAAATATCATTTGCTTATCCATAAATAAATCACAATGGCTGAATTCAACAATAAACAAATTCACAGTCACTGAATTCACATGATACGCTAAAGCCAAAACCAAATAAACCACATTAAGACTTAGCATGATGTATTAATCCAGTAATATTCTGCTTTTCTGCAACTTGAGTCAGAATCATTGAGAGAAAACACAGCTTCTGGGATGTCTGCAGGTATCTTTTTAGTCTTTATTCCTGTGGAGTTCCAGAATTAAAATAATCGCAGAACCTCAGACAGAAGGACATCATGACTCTAGATGCAAGTTAAAAAAAAGGACCTAATCTTCCATCACCATTGTAGGGGGGGGGATTCATTTTGTTAAAATAGAAAATGATTAAAATGTAGCGGTAATGTAAATATTTTCGTTAAAGAGAAAGTACTATGGTTTAGAGCATAATTACTGGGATCTTCAAAAGTGTTACAAATAGGAATTCTCTATGTTCCCCAAGTTAAGCCATCTGGCAATGAACTGCTCTGTAAGAACGTGACTGTAATATATTAGGTACTTGAAATAAACCAGGTACAGATTCTAAAACTACAATCATGAATAAAGTAATATAGCATTCCAAGAAACTATAGCTGTGCTGTAAATATAGCAAGCCTCAGTCTTACCTCTAGCTAGATATTCTTTCCTAACAGCAGAGGAATGGCTGGAGTTAATTATTACAATGATGAATTGTATTATTATAAGCCCCATAAGCTGGAAAGTGGTCTAAAATATAAAATATGACTTCTTCCTATACTTTCTCACTGTCAGCTTTGTTACACTACCATATAAATTACTAACATGTCCTAACACAGGAATTTCTTATCAATACAATTGAAACAGAAAATTCTTAGGTGCCCCTCCCCCATGACTTCCAATGTTTTATAACTTGTACTAAAATGATCGTATCAAGATTATGAGGCAAGCCAAGTCATCTTTTTCTTTTGCTAAATTGGAAGGAGCACTAATAAACCACTAAGAATAGAATGTCATTTCCCCTTTCATCTGGAAAGATTCTGATATTAAGGTTTTAATTCAGATGTTATAGAGATGTCATATTGCACCATTTCTTTATGGCAGGGCAATTTCAAAAGGATTTTTTTTTATTTTTACAAAATTAGCTACCAGTCTCCTCAGCAAATTGGGGTGGTTAATTAACTTGCATTTCAGAGATGACTAATTCTTGAACGTTTTCGTCTATTATGTAAAATAAAAAGGCACTGAGATTTCTTTCACACTTTTGTGTGGAGTCAGCATATTGGGGACGAGAATATTGGACTTGCAAAACAAACATTCAGACCTTACATTACAAGCCACTGAAATCAGAATCACTTTATAAGGGCAATTTCTGCATTAATTTATCTGAGGAGCCCTCTTGACTACAAAAAGGGTTCCTTCCAAATCAGCACACATAATGCTTTACATCTTCTTCATTTGGGAAAATGCCAGGTATTTGTATAAAATTCACTGAACTATAATTCAAGGGGAAAAACCCACTTGTGCTATCTCTAGCTTGCATTATGCCAACTTTAGATTGTACTCCACCCCCTTGCTTTCTGAGAAGATACAACATAACATAATTTTGTATTCTGTGTTATGTAAACACTTATACTCTAAGGGTAAAAATGGAAATACATGTGAGAGATCTGCGTTCAGGATTTTCTGCTCTTGAAAATATTGTAAGTCTTTGGTAGAGACTTCTAGGAGATACAGTCTCGACCCATCTAGAGAATGCCAGGTTGGAAATCAAAACTTGTCACCTATTTCATCCAGACTGAATTTGATTACAGAGTTATGAAAAAAACTGTACTGAGAACATTGTGAAACTGAATGCAAAAGGTAATCTAAAATTATTTGTCCAAGACCAGTACTAAATTTTGCAAACAGACAGTTCATCATCTTGACCAGACATCATAATAAACTGCATTATTTTTTTATCTTTTCTATCATGGCATGGCTATAGACAAATGCCTTTAAGTTCCAATCAGTTTCTTCTATGAATCTTCTTGCTACTGGTAGTAATCATTGGAAAGTTCATCCACTAATTAGAATATATCATTAAACCATCTCTATTAAACCTTCTGTGAGAATCTATTCCCACATTATTTTCTTCTACATAAATATTATAGTAGTATATTTTACTATTTATTTACATAAATACCATAGTAGTAAACTATATTTAACAGTATGCTATATAATAGTATGCTATTGTACCATTAGTATAATATAATATAAGTATAATAGTATACTATAGAATAATAGTTTTTTTGGCATTAATATTGACAGCATTGTAATGTCCAAGAAAAACAATTTTTCTGGGGTCAAACTGCATTCTTTAGTTTTTGTAACAGCTTTAGCATAATTGGGGGGAAAATGGAATTGAGATAGGCATTGGGATGTATTTTTATTCACACAAATGAATGAAATATATTTATGGAAAATCTATGCACTTCAGTTCTGAACTGGGTTTTTTTTTAAATAATGATTTGTTTATATCACTTTTAATTTTGTAGAATTCTGCACCTTTTACCCATTTAATAAGAAATAAAACTTGAGGTTGTTCAATCTTGCTGAAGGGAAATGGTATCTTAAGTAAAATACAATAATCAAAGATACATGGATATTTCTTTTTCCACTGTAAACTTAGGATCACAACTTATTTTCAGATTCAATTGATTAGTATAAAGAACATGGAGAATAAGAAACAGTAGCTGTCATTTTACATCATAAACTCTAATTTTGTTGTGCTTATTCTTTGATAAATACAAATTAGTTCCATATATTATCTAAGGATAAAATTCATTACTATTTTGTAAAAAAAGAAAAAACCTAAAATCACAACCGCTTTTTTACTTCATATAAAAATATCCCAAGAAAGAATTTTAAAACAAAACCAATGCTAAAATTTCAAAGACGTCTTATATTCATGCTAAAATAAAAAGCTTTGAAACCATGAATGAATTTTATGTAAAATAAAACTTTGTGATTTGTTGTCCAGAGCTAAAAGGAAGACTTAGGATTCAATTCTAAAATACACTAAATTCATTTAGAATTGCTTTTTTTAAAAAAGAGAAGCAGCTTTACAAAGGAAAAGGGGAGAAAGGGGAGGTTTAAACCTCTCTGTTTTCAATATTCTTGGCTAGCAGCTCTCAGTTGTTTACAACAGCATAAAGAAAACAAAAGGATTTGTATACAGTTTATATATCATGTGATTTATTTTTGGCTCAAACTAAGCAGTGAACAAACAACATTATTATAAATGCCGTATTTATCTAATGTAGTCAAAGAGTTGGAAGTTCACTCTTGGAAGTTCAAGTATAAATCCATCCAGTCACTTGTTATAGTTCACACATACTGTTGAACAAATTGCTTGTTTCGATAATGGTTCCCTAATAAGGTAAAGTGTTTGATACACATTAAGCTACAGTATAAGTCATGGTTTAAAAGCCACAATGACTGGCTTTTACAACTTGTTAAGCCCAAAAGCAAGCCAACTGCATTATGATTTAATGCCATCTATGATTCCAGTGAAGGTATTTAATATCAGGTATGTATTTTGTAGCCATTGTTTCTTAAAATGTAAATTACTTGTAGTGGTTATCCTGAAAATAAAAGGTAGATAAAGAATTGGAAGGGCATTCTACACAAAACCTCAATGCAATTAAATCAAATGCCTTACCCACCTTCAGTATGCACAGCAGATACATATGTCCAGTTGTAACGTTTGACGATGTCAAGCATGGCTCTAGCTTGCAGAATATCAGATGGAACCACCCTCAAGAAATATTTGTACAGAGTTTTGTCACTCAGGTCAATGCTGGTTGCAGAATAAGCAATCTGAGGAATATCAAAAAGTTGAAGCAGATTTTGCACTTGGATGGCTACAGAACTGGAACCTGGACCAATGACACCAGCAATGGGTTTTTTAGCCCTGATATTGTGGTGATATAAAGGATCTGGCAGGCAACGGCCCAGGGCATCTTTTTCATCTCGGATAGAGATCAAAGAATCCCTTATGAATTCAATACTCTGTTCCAAGGCTACTGAAGAATGCCAGCAGGAATCTCGAATTTCACTGCCAAGAGTGATGTTGGGCAGCAGATATGGGTCTGCGTTAATCTTATCCAAAGTGTGAAACATGGCCTCAACTCTCTGGATGCCATATTGCTCTCGGATCTCACCACACTTCCTTTCTGGTACCTTCTCAGCTGGGGGTTGGTGATGGACTGAAAAGAGGGCTCCTATAATGACATCCCCATCCATTCTGGCTACTGATCTTTGGGAAGTAGCTGCTGAAATCAAAACCTTTCTCCCAGTATTCTTGGGGAGAAAGTCCATCTCCAAGAGGATAGCAGGAAAAAAGACAAGCAGGACTCCTATCATCTTGTTGCAGGAGACCATCCAGATCCAAGTGACCAGTTTCATGGGGTCTTCCTGTCTACACATGGTTAAAAGCATAAAGAAGACCACAGACTTTCTTCACTTCTTTCACTTCTTAGGAATCTCCAAGGTGATTTTAAAGCAAAAGCTTAAAGGGGCAACAGAAGTCACTGTAGGCGTGAATTGTAGCCTGTTGACATGAGAAGAAAGAACAGAACACATTCATCAGCTAAAAGTATGGCACAGCCAAACACTGTAAAGGTCATTTCCTTTATAAGTATCCTTCTCCACCTGCCTAGATTATTAGTAGACACCATAATCAGTTGACTGCAAAAAGCAAGTTGTCCTTAAATACAACACCCCACCTCAAACATCTATCTATCTATCTATCTATCTATCTATCTATCTATCTATCTATCTATCTATCTATCTATCTATCTATCTA
>JANHFT010000150.1:397742-408831 GCA_032467955.1 Pseudoxenodon macrops | reverse complement strand
GATAGGAATAATGAGAAGTCTAATAGTAACAGTAATGCAGTCTTAGCAAGTAGTTTGACAGTGGTGAGGGGATTATTGGTTTAGCAGAGTGATGGCGTTGGGGAAAAACCTAACAGAACAATGTAAAAGAAAACAGCCCCTCAGGGCACAGATCAACAGGCAATTCTCAATCAATACAATGACAGCCCACCCTCATTTAATGGAGTCCAAGGAAGAGCCAGGATTTTCCAGCAGGGTCAGGGCAGCCACAGGTTGGGAGAAGAACGTTCCATGAGGCAAGGGTCATGTCCCTCAAGTTGGCATCGTCTCAGCAAATGGACTTGTGGGGTGGGCAGATGGGACGATGCGGGCCATGAAATAACCTGGTTCTGTGCCAAGTAGAGGTTCCACGTTTTACCTGTAATTGTACTCAGAAGCCCATTGGGAGCTACTGCAGCCCTAAGAGTAGTTGGGTACAGAGGTGAGTTGCTGCCAGTCCGGACTGGTTCTGTTAGTGGAAATGTGTTCCCGCTCGTCGAACCTGCACAGATGAACAGCCATTTGGCTGTGGACTGGTGACACTTAGGTGATATAAAGACCAATGGCTTGGTCAGGTGAGCCACCAACAAACTGTATCTCTTAGAGAGGTCCTCTTATTGATATTGTTTCCTGATTGCTTATTTGTATCCTATGACTATCATTACCTGTTGCACCTTATCATTCTTGATTCTTGTATCTTGTCTTTTTATGTATACTGAGAGCATATGCACCAATGAATAGAATATTCTATTCTATTCCTATTCTATTCTATTCTATTCTATTCCAATTATACAAGGGAGTGGGGCCAAAAGCAGCAGGCTTCAAGAAAAGGTAGCTAGATGCAGCCGGAGCCAAGGATTCATGTTAAATTGAACTTGGAAGTAACAAAAATAAAGGCCAAAGGTGCAGTGGTTGGAGTTTTACAACATTACAAAAGTTGTCTCATCAGTGTCATCCAGGTCATGGTTATCCCAAAGGTGCTTTTTCAAAAAACAACTGGACTTTCTGGCTTTTCTTTGAAGACATTTTGCTTCTCATCCAAGAAGCTTTTTTAGCTCTGATTGGATGGTGGGGAATGGAAGGATTTATACTCCTTACAGACAGCCGGTCATTTGCATTCTTTTAGTGAAAAAAATAATGCATTTTATTGCTTTCACTAAAAGAAGCAAAATGTCTTTAAAGAAAAGCCAGAAAGTACAGTTGCCTCTTGAAAGATCACCTTTGTCTATTCAGCCTACTCTTTTTGGGGTTTTCGGTAGCAGTCTACTGCACAGAAAAGACAAAACAGAATGAAAGACTTTTCAAGATTGCTGATGCAAAGCAGATATAGTAGCCCAGTTGTTTGAGGCCTTTTGTGTGTCTCAGCAGCATTGCCTTAAAAAAAGTGAAACCAAGTGACTTTAGTTATCTAGTGAGTGGATAGCCGATTAAACCTATAAATAAATAAGATCAGTAAGTTGTAAAGACAGATTGAAAATTGGAGTGAAAATATGATGAAAAGCTTTAAAAGTTAGCAAGCATTGGAGACTAGCAATATACATTTGTACATTCCGCAATTATTCCCTCACCTTTAGGAAGCAACTTTTTAATTTTATAAACTGTATTTCATAAATGACTGAGAAAATATAAGAAAGAATTGATACTCTTAAGAAACCACCATTCTGTGTTCCCTTAAACATGGTCCCTTAAACATTTAGTCTCAAAAAATATCAAATGGTAGTTATGTCTAAGAGTGACAAAATTTAGTGTTTTTCTGATCCAGTAAAAGCAAAGGCAGAAGAGTTGACTAGATTTTGAGATTATTTCAAATTCTTGGCCACATTTTCTTACTACTTCAAATACTGACACACACACACACACACACACACACACACACACACACACACACACACATTAAAAATAGTATTGCTAGGATTGGTTATGGAGTTGAAAATGTGTCTGGAAAAGATAAATGCCAATAAGCACGTTAATCAAAAGATTTTTAATCTATTGCCTTTGATAATGCAATTCCATGTTTTCTGAAGTAGTGTCCTAGAGACCATAAGATGTATTCATTCTGATATACTTCTGGAAGTACAGTAGCAAAGTAAGATCTGCTTTGAAAAGCAATTTTTCTGAACTTTGTGAAAAGACTAGCTTTTTCGCAGATGGGAAGGTTTGATGCTGAACCCCAAAGTGAACAAGACTGGAGGGGGGCAAGGTTTATTGCTAGAAGGTATATCTAAAATAAATCTTTGGCGAATGTTCCAGATGCTTATTAAATCAAAATATAATGCTCCATTCAAGAACCTAAGTTGACTGGTATTTATCTATGTTACAGCTTTTAGCAGTGGTGAAATATCAAAATGAGTCGCCGTCGAAAGTGTGCTCCTCCCATGAGGGTGAATGAAGAGAAAAAGAAGCAACTCTGCTGGAATATGCATGATGACCAGAAAAATGACATGATAGATGTAGATGTCATAGATGAAGACCATCCTGTTGCTGGTACAAGTTCATCTTCTGCTGTACATATTGTGATAAATGATGATAGTGGGGATGAAGACTTGACTCGCAGAGAAAAGAACACCAAATCCACAAATTTCTCAATAGTCATAGATGAAGCAGAAGATTCTTGTCATCCATTGCTATCTATAGCCATACAGCTAAATATTTTGATACTTCCTTATCAGCCTGATCCTCCCTGGAAAACTTTGCTTGGAGAATTTACACTCCAGCTTCTTCCTGAACAACATTTAAGTGACAATATCCAGAAAAAAGGGCTGACCTTGATGACAGCAGAATTTAGTGATTATCTGCATCTTCTTGTCCATGCAAACGATATTATAAAGGTGGACAAAGGGGAAGAATCATTACAAAATACTTACGAACTAGATGTTTTAGTTGAATCATCTTTAAATAATGAAATTATGGAAAATTTAATGTGGCTGCAGAAGAAAAAAATAATTGTACTGTATCAAAGATCTGGAGATATTCGTTCTGTAAAGGTAGTCAATTTATATAATTAATAGAATATATCTACTGCTGAATATATTTGAAATTAAGAATATGTAGAAAGGTGCCTGAATAGAATATTGTCATTAATGTCTTTTATCTGTACACGGAAAATACATTATTATCAAAGACAGGAATCTTTCCTTCAGTTCAATTTATTCTATATGCATAATAGATTTTACTAGATTTTATTCTTCTGCAGGATCTATTAACTAGCATCTCTGAATAAAATGTTAATTATGCCACTTAAAATAATGAAAAGATTAGCCCCAGCATATCTTACTACATTTTTCATATGTTTTAAATTTTCTGTTGGGGTGTGCAAATAAAACTCATTCAGTCATTAAATTTCCTTCCTGTAAAGGAACAATTCAAATAGCTCTGAATAACTTACCTATTTCTTTAAACTTGAGGAATTCTTTACCTGTAAATTGGTTTTTAACTGGAATCTTTACTAAATAAATAAATTAAAGTGTGTTTGTGTGTATAGCATTAAATAACCAAGGTAAATCACAAATATAAGCTACTAATTAAAAAGGAAATGCTTTTGATATAGCCATATTATTATAAACAATTATTGTATCAAATCATTAACATTTTTTAATTTATCCAAAAAAAATTATAAACTGAACAAACTATATTTTATCTATAAGTTAATTATTAGCTCTTCTAACGTTTTCTGTAATTTCAGTTTAACACCCTCAATATCACTACTGCATTTCATTGAAACACTGAAACAGCTTATTTATTTTTCCTTTTCTGCTGGTTTAAATACCACCTATAGAGATTATTATATCAGGGAAAAAGAAATGCAAACCATTGATTATATTATTAATCACATTATGGTTCAGTGTTTTATGAATATATACCAATAACTGTTTGGTTATTTAATTATGAGCCTCCTTCACTAAATATATTTAGCCTTTAGTTATCTTCATCCAGGATTCTCAAGACCATTTGCCTCATTAATAGGATGTGGCCAGCTTTGTTTTCCCTTGCAGCTAATAATTGGAACATGCTTCCTTGCGAATCACAAATAATAGTTATGATTTCAATTTTTAGCAAAATATTAAAATATAACTAATGAAGGAGAATATTTATGGCTCAGGAGTGACATGATGGATCCTTGGTGCTCTCTGAGCTTGCTTGTTTTCTTGCAGATGTTTCATTACCCAAACTAGACACCATCATCAATGCTAATCAGGAGAGCAGTTTGCTCTCAGCTTTATATTCTGCTTGCCTGCCAGTGTTGGTTGGGGTGGTCTTAGAGATTCTTTAGTTCAGTCAAGAAACTGCCAAAGAAGCCAACAGGAAACAGCCCACCCAAAGAATCTGTAAGATCACTCCCACCAACACTGGCAGGTAAGCCACTAGAATATAAACCAACAGCAAACTGCACACCTTACTAGCATTGATGATGTTGCCTAGTTTGGGTAATGAAACTTCTGCAAGAAAACAAGCCAGCTCAGAGGGCATCAAGGACCCCTCATATAATTATAAGTTAGCCTGTTAAATTACTTTCACTATTTTTAATGAACCGTTATCTAACCTGATACCCCTTTCATTATGAAATATGTTAGTTCTCATATTCCAACAAGTCTTGATGAACCAGTTTTAAGAATTGGTTCAGTATTTTTGAGTAAAATTAGATTGGGAAAGGCAGCTTTAATATTCTCACTATGATTTCATTTGTTGTTATTTTTATTCTTCTTTGCTTATTTCCTAGTTATATTACATTACTTTTCCCATATTTTATTGTATGTTCTAAAGTTTGTCTAAACTTTTTTTCATGAATTCACAGATTGGAATATATCTTCTTGAACTTGGCATAAGTAAGTTAGAATTCCTTAGCGATGGTGGGGGAAGAATAAGAAAGGCCAATCAACTCCTTCAGAAACTGATGGAAAAATTTTATCACTTTGTAATTCCAGGTAATCATATTTTTCAGACCAGATCCTTAATAATGTATTTATTAATGACATTATCATTTAATTATGAATTCTGGCAGAATCTGTGCCATTGTTTGTTTTCTCTATATTATGTTAGGTTTTGGCCATTTACTTCAATTTTTTTTGAGAATGGCAGCCTTTGGTCAATTCTTCAATATAAATTTAGCATAAGTTGGTTGCTAGGAAGATGATTGTCTTTCTGCCCCCCAAATCAGTATGCAGATAGATTTGAGTTAGGGTAAGATTTACAGTATTATTACTGTTATAAAATACTAAGAAAAAGGAAATGAGCGAAGAAGTACTTTGTAGATACTTCATTCCTCTTACCTAGTCTAGTAGTACCACTTGTGGCACATAAGAAATTAAAGAGAATGAACTAGATATATTTGGAGTAGTGAGAATATTCTTACAGACAATTTGGAATGTTATCATTAGTTTGGATGTTTTATTGCGGAATCTTATACATATGGTTATATGGACTCTTGCATGATTCTTATCTAATTGTTCTTCCTCCTTTTTAACAATGTGAGTTGCCAGAATTATTTGGGAGTCAGGTAGCCTTCCAAATCTAAATAAATTCCATTCAGCAATCAACCTTCAACTCTATATTCAAGCAAAGATTCTCTAATTCAATCCTATTCAGTTTATTGTACAATTTTTAAAAATAAATACAAGTTCAATAAATTAACTTTCTGAGTGGACAGCAGAAGAACAACAATCTGGTCTGCATCTTGTGCCCAGCAAAAAGCGATACTATCACTTTTCCACCTCTCATTAACATTTCAATCAAGATGCTGCCAAATTCATTCCCAGAGGCACTTAGTTCTCTTTATCTAGTTTTAGGATTTGTGGGGGAATCGAACAACTTTTTAGGTCATATTTATACCGTAGAGATATATTGAAAAGTCAATATTCAAATGAGTCCACAAACTTAAACACCACCTTGTAGTCAATTCACAACATTATTGTTTCATCAGACATTTGTTCATATATTTTTACATTTCATTCATACATTTTGAGGTGGTATTTTCTTATCCCTTTTTGAAAGCCCAGAAACATTGTTGCATTAAATTATTATGTTTTTAATACGCAGATATTTTTTCCAACTTTTTATTTCTTATGTGCTTTAAAAATATTTATAATGTTACTAATAGTCAATAACATTGTATATTTTTCTAGACATTCTGGAAGAAGATGAGGAATCTGATAGAGATATAGAACGGCAAAATATTGAAGAGCTGTATGACTATGTGAGGCTTGTACACCAAAAAGAGTTACATTTTTTAAAGGGAAATGTACAACATTCTGCATTGATTCCTGTTCTCAGGCCATATCAAAGTGAGGCTGTAAATTGGATGCTGCAACGTGAGAACTTTAGAAATATACCTACCAATGGTAAGTATCTCAAAATAGCAAGATGAATACATATATATTGAACATGTTAATAATAGAATATATGATAATCTACTATGAGGAGGTTGCTAGGTCCTTCTTTTGGCTAATTTTGCTTGACGACATTTTTAGAAACTATAAAAATATTAGTAAATCCAATGGTCAGTTTGCATAGTAGATCAATAGAAGTATCAACATATAAATTGTTGTATATTAGATAAGCAGTTCTTAAACATTGTATCAATAGTGACATTCTAATCTAGCATTTATTTCTTAAAAAAACGACTCCCCCCTCATTAATCCATGGAGTCAGAGAGATCCCAAACAGTTTCAGAAACACAGATATTATAAGAAGAGATTTTATGGAGTGCTTTTAGATTGTGGGGAGGGATTGCAGTTAGCACAAAGTTGCAAGTTACAGTCATGTGCCATTGTGCATAACGTCTACTGGTGAATCACTTGATCACAGCTGGAACTGATGTCATATGTTGGTATGGTTTCACTTTACAATGTTTTGCTTAGCCATGGAGTTGCCAGCCCTAACTGGTCAGTGATGACTACCTGTATTTTTATATCGAGTACTAATTTAGATAAAACGTTCCATATAATGAGGAATGATCTTCCTCAGAACTTCAATTTGCACCTTCAAGTTTAAGGAGATACAAAGTTCAATGAATCTCATTGTCTTGTTCTTTTCTTTCATCAGATAATGCCCTCCACTACTTATGGAGAGAATTTAATACTCTAGATGGACTGAAACTCTATTATAATCCTTTTACTGGCTGGTAAGAATAGATTGCTTTAATATTATGTCCAAAAGCAGAACATTGAAACAATTGAGTATAGCTGATGATGTATTTAGAATTCTAAATATTGAATTCAGTAGGTTGGTTGAATTTGTAACAAAAATCCATATTTATTTTATTTTCAGTGTAAGCCGTGATCGACCTGTTGCTGGACCTCAGTGGCCTGGAGGAATATTAGCAGATGAGATGGGCCTTGGAAAAACAGTAGAAGTCTTGGCTCTTATTTTGTCACACACTCGTAAGGATGTCAGACAAGATGCTCTGATGTTACCAGAGGTGAGAAATCTGCATTGTGGGTGGATAAAAACTATTCCAATATTCAAATCTTATTTAGTTCATTGATTGCAATTGAAAGTTATAATTGGAATATGTAAGCAATTATTTCTCCTAAATCTGTTGCCTTTGAAGTTTGTAAAACAATTTTTTATGACCCTTTTATTTTTCTTTTATAATTAGTGTCAAGAGAAAAGATTCAGTTGTGAATGTAATATGCTAGAAAAACTGAAATGAAGTAGAACATCATATCACAACATAATTCTACAGGATTCATAACAATCAATCTTCATTTTTAAGCATTATTTTCCTCTTTTCCCAATCCAAAAATTAACATTGTTTTCCATTTCCAATTCATCTATCCTCTTAAGAGCACTACACAGTCTGCTTGCACGTTCATTTCTTTTTAGTCTACGTCAAACATTGATACTTTTCTACCCTCTGAGCTTTTCACTGTCTACCCCAGTGTTTGGTCGTCTTTTCTGTTTCTGTCCCTGGAACACCATGCAATGTGACACACTGGCCCAGGCATTTAAAAAATTCTGCAGTATCTCACAAAATTCTGGTGATTTAAAATTGCTTTATTTATGAGCTTTAGCTCATGATGAACGGAGTTCATCCGTTCCTGGATTAGAAACATATTTGTTCATAAATTCAGCAGGCATAGTTGTTATAACATTATTTACATAATGGAATCCAAATATTGTTTAAGAATTGTTTCATTCTCTATTATGCATTCTCTGCTGTGTTTTGTGACTTGTTTGTTAACCAGTTAATGAACCGTATAAATATCCATCTGGTTGTTTCAGGGTCACATTTCAATCTAAGTCTTGAATGATTAATTACTAGTAATTCTGATAATTTAATAGAACATTTGGGGATGGTTTCTTTGGTAGCATATTGGAAATGTGACTTTTCTGTATAACACATGAGAGAATGCATACTAGTTTTATGAAGAAAGTTGTTCAAAACCAATCTGCTTTATATCATTATGCTATTACATAACTGTGTAGTTATGTAATAATTTGTCTGATTCTTTTTATATTGAAATTGTAAAGCAATAACAATAGTCTAAGGGTTGCAGCATATTTCTTTACCCTTGGGGAAAACCTAATCCCAACTAAAACGTTTACAATTATTTTGTTAAAAATATCAAGTTAACTAGAATATGATAATCCTATTATAAAATGTTTCCTGTATTCTTGTATTATTCACAACACAATTCAATTAAAAAGTGTTGCAAAATGGTTATCAATCTGCAGAATTTGAAGCTTGCTAATTTGACCAATTTGTAATTATAACTTTACCAATAGTCATTAGCTATGAAGAGAAGAGAAAGGATGTCTTCCTGGAAAATACAGGGCATAACTTTTTGTATGGGATAAAGCATTTTGTGTATCTAGTATTTGCCATGTAGCTCTCTTCTAGAGTGTCCATTGTGTATCTTATGCATGCACAAAATGACTGACAAGCTTTTTCACATAAGCACACTATGCTTTTTCACAGGCTTCTTCTACATGGTTCAGTTGAAACAGAATCCCATGAATAAACAAGGCCACACTTGTATATTTAAATTGGTGAAAAGATTAGTATTTCTAAGTACTGCTTTTAGAAATAAGGCTTAATTCTTACAATTTCCTTTTCCAGTCTTAATGCTACAGTGTTAATAAACTGTTATTGATTGACATTGCATTTTTATAACAATGTTAAAATTTTCACCTAAATTCTTACACACTTTGATAAAACCAGTAAATGTAAATTTTATTTTTGTCATGCCTAGGATTTGTTAATTATTAGGTAGACCGTGACATAATTATGTTAAAATTATATTTCAGGGTTTTTTAGTAAACTTCTTTGTTCCACCACAACCTGCTGAAGGAAGTAAAAAGAAAAACATAATGAAAATGGAATTTACACTGAAGGAAAAAGTCCAGTATCCAAGTAAGTATTTTTCAGCAGGTATCATTTGTATAACCAGCAGTAAGAAAAAAGGCTCTCTTTAGAGAAAAAAAGTTAGTGCTGAAGTTTCTACATACATACATACTGTGTTTCCCCGAAAATCTGACCAGGTTTTATTTTCTTTTTACCCCCGAAAAAACGGATAGGGCTTCTTTTCAGATGGGTTTTATTGACTCACCTTGCGGTGGTGGCACCATCCAGCAAGAACACTCTGCCAGCAACTTCTTCGGCCACTTGCCTCCACTTGCACATGTCGCCCCTGGTTTCCATTTCACTGTCAGAGCCTTCCGGAAAGCTCTCTGCAGATGATAAATGGGCTTCGAAGTGGCACGCTTGACACCCCCTGGCTTGCATTTCACCTTTAGATGCACTCTAGAAAGCCTTCTGTGGCTGATAACGGCTGCAGAGAGATTTGTAAGACTCTGGGGTGGGCAGGGTCTTAATTAGGGTTAATTTTAGGGTTAGGCTTAATTTTAACGCATGCGTTCAAAAACATGACGGCATCTTTTTGAGGTGGGTCATATTTTCGGGGAAACACAGTACATACATACATACATACATACATACATACATACATACATACATACATACATACATACATTATATGTAGGGTGCAATTCAAGATGTTGATTATCACCTTTAAAACTCACGGTCTGGGGCCAGGTTATTTGACAGGTCATTTTTTCCTAGTTACATCTACCTGACCCACCAGAGCAGTATGTTACTGGCCCCCTTTCTTAAGGAGATCCATCTAATGGGACTAGAAAGCAGTGCATACTTTGTGGAGACTTCCTCCCTTTGGAACATCGTTCCTGTGGAAATAGGATTGGCTCCCATCTTAATATGCTTTTGAAAGGCCCTGAAAACATGGTTTTGCCAGTGGGCCACGGGATCCCAGGGTGATATGGAGCCCATCAAATCGCTGGTTTTATTGTTGTGGCGGAGGTTTATTGGGTTTTGTATTTGGGTTTTATTTCTGTAAGCCACCTGGAATCACCAAGAGTGAGTTAGGCTGCCATATGTGTTTTCTTAATAAATACTCTATTTTTTTACTTATTTATAAGTACATTTATATATTCGAAATAAACAAACACAATTGTAAAATTTTTAGTATTCATAATTATTTAAAACTAAAACTATCAAATTCCTAATAAAGAGATGTTTTATTTCTTCCAGGCAGTTATTTACTTATAAATTAATAAAGCATGCATTTTTCTCAGATATCTTATAGCTCTATGGGAAAAAAACCTGTCAAATATGTTTAATGTGAAATTACATTCTATTCTTTAAATTAATGAACTTTCAAGACAGAAATCACTGCTTGATTTTTTTCCAGTTCTTATTTTTTCCAGTCTTTCCTAGAAAATTTTCCTAATACATAGGTGGTTCTTGTAAGCCCTTGTATGGGATTCATTTACAATCACATGCAGAGGAATTCAGCTATAAAAGTAACAGTCTCAAGTAATGAGAGTCTATTTGGGATTTCTCAGTAAAATAGAAACACATTAACAGAAGCATAAATATATACCCGTGTTTCCCCGAAAATAAGACAGGGTCTTATTTTCTTTTGATCCCCCAAATATGACTGTGGCCTTATTATCGGGGGCAGGGCGGGCAGGAGATGGGGCAGGGCGGGCTGCAAGATGCGCATCTTACCGGAATCTGCCAGCTCTGTCGCTTCTTGGCTGGTCTGTGCAGGGA
>JANHFT010000150.1:360330-372425 GCA_032467955.1 Pseudoxenodon macrops | reverse complement strand
GGCTCTCCAGGCTCGTCACGCCCCGAGGGGTCCCCAAACGCGAAAAATTCAGGTTCTAAGAACAGAGACTGTTCTTTCCCCCCGGCATCACTGTGAAGTCACCACCCGGAAGTCTCCGTTAGCAACAATTTCTACTTGTCATTGAGTGCCCTACTCTAGCAGAGGTGCATTTTGGTTGCTACTCAGTTAATATGTTATCCAGAGCCTTAGGACTCGAAGACCAACCTCAATGATACTTAAAGAGGGCTTGTAGGCTGTGTAGACCTTGCAATTCTAAATAAGTTATATTCAGATGTTAGAAACAAGTTAGCAAAGCGACTCAGCAATTTTATCTTTTCGGAGCTCACAACTCTGCTGTAGACAGATATATACCTGCCTCCATATACATACAGAATAATCTCTACGTTCTTTAACCCAAATAAGCAAATTTTCATACAGCCTCATCACGAAGCTACCAAATTTATCCACTCCGCCACCTCATACCAAAAAGGGATTCTATGATTCAACTCAACGTATTCCAAGGAATGGCTTTGATATAGTGGCTACGCCATTTTTTATTTATCATATATCGTATTTATCAAATTTATTTATAAAATTTAAGAACCACCCTTCACAGAGGATGGTATACAATGTGGAAATGGATCAGTCCAATGTTTCTGAAGGTCTTTTCTACAAATTATTCTGTCACAGCCAGCTAAGAATAGAATAGAGTAACACAGTTAGAAGGAACCTTGGAGGTCTTCTAGTCCAACCTCCTACCAAGGCAGGAAAACTACACAACTTCAGACAAGTGGTGTAAATCTTCTTAAAAACTTCCAGTTTTGGAGCATTCACAACTTCTGGAGGCAAGTTGTTCCACTGATTAATTGTTCTACCTGTCAGGAAATTTCTCCTTAGTTCTGAGTCTAGACCATTTCAGACAAACGGTTGTCTAATCTCTTCTTTAAAACTTCCAGTGTTGGAGAATTCACAACTTCTGGAGTTGTGAATTCTTGTTGTTCCACTGGTTAATTGTTCTAACTGTCAGGAAGTTTCCCAACATGGGCTTTGAGTTCAAGGAAATATGTTTATGCTTAAGACTCAGGAATTTTCTTCCTTACCCCTCACTCAGCATTCCTCTGCACAATATCACCAACACTGTAGCTACCATAAAAAGTGAAATAGACCAAGGAGATTAGGGTGAAACATTTCCTGTTATGAAGGTGAGCAGCTGATTTTAAGCCAACCATCATACTCTGCAATCCAGTTCAAAACTCAGAATAAAATGGGAAGAGGGATATCAGCAATATATCTTGGTGAAAGAAAAAGAGTACTTGAAGGGTATTTTTCCTTCCTTCCTTCCTTCCTTCCTTCCTTCCTTCCTTCCTTCCTTCCTTCCTTCCTTCTTTCTTTCCACCCTCATGATTTGCACATAACAGCCAATTCAAAACAAATAATTATTTTGCAGGTCTGCCAGACTATTAAAGAGAACCACCTTACTGCCTACAACTGGGTTTCATTCTAATTGCAGACAGCAGGTACATAATTAGTTGCCAATTTTTTTTTTCCTTCACAGCTATAAACTTTCTGGAAAGTAATTAACAATGAATTGGGGAAGTTCTAAGAAGCTGTAAATTAACAATTCAATTAACTATTAGAAAAAGTGCTGACTTGACAGCTTCCCTGGAAGCTTAAATAAAACATTATAATGATCTTGGAAGATGAAAGAGATCAACCATAAAAGTAAAGCTAAAAGAAACGGATAAAATCTGTATAATATCATCAATATATTATATGAAATATAATTAAGATTAAAAATTAATCATCCATTTTTTTATTTTTTTGCCATACAAAAACCTGAAACTTCAAAATGTATTTAGTTGTATCCTATAAAATGTGGTTCAGATATAGATCTAATATAAATATAATGTTGAAGATTTAAAGTCATCTGAAAGATAATGAACAGGTACATAATTGGCTATTACAAACTTAAATTCTTTTAAATGCTTTGTTTTATAGATTTCATTTTGTCCCATTATTTCTGATTTGAGATTTATATTACCACAGAGTAATAATAATAAATAGTATCATCACACATCCAGACTTTTAGAGAAAACATTTTTCTGGAAACATAATTACATAATTATATACCAGCAAATTTGCTCTTGAATCAAACCTAAGTTACAGCAAAAGCAAATCAGGTCAGTGTTTCTGTAGATCAGCTACAGCAATTCGCTTTTCTAAAAAATTAATTAAAACCACAGCACAATTTTAGCATGTATACAATAATTTCCATAAATTCCTTAAGAATCTTTTAAACAATTGAAGTCAGTTGAAAAGAAGATTCCAATGTAAACATATAGGATTGAGAAGCGAGTAGATGCACCTAGCAAGATTAAATGCATCTGGCTAGATTCAGAAATTAGTAACCGGTGTTACTGATTTATGTGAGGAAAAATTAGATACCATATTTTTCGGATTATAAGACGCACCGGTGTATAAGACGCACCAAGATTTAAAAGAGGTATGTAAGAAAAAAAGTTTTTGTCCTCCCCGACCCCCAGGAGCACTCTGCAGGCCTCCCAAACCCTCTGTGCACCCAGTTTTGTTTTGTTTTTGCAAAAATGGGCCTGTTTTTCACCCGTTTTTGCGAAAAACGGGGTGCATAGAAGGTTTGGGAGGTCTGCAGACTGCTTCTCAGGGCTGGGGCAAGGCAAAAATGCCCCAATTTTTGTGAAAAATGGCCCGTTTTTCGCAAAAACGGGGGAGTTTTGGGATGTAGAGGCAGGGCTTCAGGAGGCCAAAATTGCTGTATTCGGTGTATAAGACGCACCAACATTTCCACCCTCTGTTAGGGGAAAAAAGGTGTGTCTTATACTCCGAAAAATAGAATAATTGCTTGGATTACTTCTCTAGGTATTGCAGGGTTGTATTAATATCAGTGTCCATGTATGTTGAGATATGTGTATCTGGGTATTGTGTGTGTATATGCACATATATGAATATATTCAGGTAGAAATTACTGGTAGAGATTTTTTGCATGGTTTTATTATTTTCCTGTGTTCTTTAAAGATGGAATTGCTTGCCATATAACACACACACAGAGGGAAACCTAAGTTACTGCTCCTATTATATTTTCTGTCCCTATTATTTTAGAATCTGTACAAATGCTGAGCTATGTTTTATTGAACACAAAGAGTTTTTTTCCTGATCAAAATAATTAACCTTTCAGTTGCTTCATGAATACTGGATGGTCTTAAGAGACCATGTCTCTGCCATTGATGAACTTGCTATGGCCACCGAACGCCTCAGAATGCGTCATCCAGAAGAGCCAAAACCCAATCACCCTGTTCTTCACATAATTGAGCCACATGAGGTGACATATCTTTATACTTGAGAAGCTGGAATATTGCTTAATAAGCCATGGTGGATCAGTTTGTAAAGCATTGAGTTGGGGCTAACCTTATTCAATAGTGAAGGCTTTGGCACAAGTTGATGTTTAACTTTGAAAGATTGCTTCAGTGGATTTGAAGTGACTTTTTAGTTGAAAACTGCATAGCCCTAATGATTAGCAGTCACTGAGGGCTATAATCTGAAACTAAAAACCACTAACAGTCAACACTGCTACAGGTATACCTCAAGAGATATTTCACGTTCTGTTTCAGACCATTGCAATAGAGCAAGTCATGATTTTTTTTGCTTCCCATTGTGTTTAAAGTTACGTTTACACTTAACTATAGTCTATTAGGTGTGCATTAGCATTATGTCTAAAATGTACATACCTTAATTAAAAATGCTTTATTGGTTAAAAAAAAATGCTAATCATCAGCTCAGCCTTCAGTGAGTCATAATCATTTTGCTGCTAAAGAGTCTTGTAAAAAAACACATCTGCAAAGGGCAATAAAATGAAATATGCCTGTATTTGTTAACCTTTTTTACCAACTCTTGCATTATAATGTTGAAAGTCATATGCTTCAGATTTGTTTGTATATAGCAGACAGGTTGCTCATCAGCCTTAATGGGTCTTCAAAGTCGTTTACAATAAAAACACCATAAAATAGTTCAAAATTAAATCAGTTTTAAACTGAAACAGGAGGAGCAATAGTAAGACAATCAAGCCATGTCATATACTGTATGTCATACACTCTTCTCTCCATCTGAACTTCCTGTTTGCAGCCATTGATGGTGATTGAAGGACAGAATAGTTTTAGACAAAACAGATATTTGTTAATTAGTGGTAATGCTAGAGAAGATGGGTTATTCTATAAAGTTTATTTTACAATGTAATAGAAGATTTTTCAAAACAAATTTGGTTTCTAGGTGGAACAAAATAGAGTGAAACTTTTGAATGACAAAGCAGTTGCCAAATCACAGCTCCAGAAGAAACTAGGCCAGCTACTCTACCTCAATAATTTGGAAAAGGTAAGATTGAACTTTCCTGGGCTTACGTTATACTATTGCTTAATCCTTTGGAACATCCTTCCCCTGTCAGTATGTCCAGATGCTTTGGGTTTTATATCAGTTGGTGTGATCCTATACAGTTTCTGGCCAAAAACCAACCAAAGACCAGTAGAATGGGAATGCATGAGGGTAGGAGAAATTATTTTGAAGGTAGGATTTTCTCTTGAGGCCTATTTTATGTATTTAAAAATATTTAAATATAGTGTCTGTTAGCTGTTTTTAAACAGCACGAAAGCATTGCTTACAATTGTGAATTCACTAGGATCATGCCAGCGAATTCCAGCCTGCCTGGAATTAGCAATAATAACTGCTACTAGGGTTTATTTCAAGTTTGCATTGCCTTTCAGAGTTGCTATCTAGTTTAAGCCTTGATAGTTATCGGTTTTCAATATTTCTTATTTTGCTAACTAGAAAAACAAATCTAAAATAATCCATATCAATTTTAACCATCTTTAATAATACATAAAAGAATGATTGTAGCAAAAGAAAACAAAGGTAGCACCAATATCAATAGGAACTTCGGGTGAAATGCCAAAATAATTGGAGCCCCACTTGAACATAATAGGCATTAACACATTCACCATCAGTTGCAAAAGGCAGGTTTACTTGGAACAGGTTAATCGTGCAACGTATCTGTAACACCATCAAATAGCCACATCTGGTTATCCCAGATCCTTGGGGGAAGGATTTGATACATGAATAGAAATGCCAAATTTAATCTGAACATCTGCCTTACTGTGCATCAACCCATAATTATAATTGCATATTATAATTCAATCTTTTATAAGTACCAGAATAAAATTAAAACATTAAAATAAAATAGAACAGAACAAGACATTATAGTATTGCAGTTAATGGTGGACTCATCAATGGGTGGCCAAAGTCTGCCTAATTTTTCAGACACTATAATAACTATATTACAATTTAGTTATATTACAATTGAGTTATAAAATCCAGACACTAAGAAAAGCTGCACATATTTGGGTTTTATTTACTTATTTTATCAAATTTCAAGGCCATCTGACATCTTGATGACTCTAGGCAGCTTATAAATAAAAGCAATACATGTAAGAAAGAACATAAATGACAATAAGAACAAAACACCAACTATAAACCAGCTAGAGTGGAAGAGGGCTCCACAATCATCGTGTCTCCAATTGTCCCTTTTAGCAACATTCCAGAGAGCAGGTATTGCAACACAATAGGCATACTTCCAAGGTCCCATAAAGTGGCATTGTTTAAGTTCATGCATCATGTTTGAGTATGCCAGGAGGGCAGAGATGAGATACATGATATTGGTTCTTGCTCAATAGACACTTGAATTAAGGTGAATTTAGAAACACTTTATGACTGAACTCAAAGAAGTATAGTTTCATTTTCTTCAAATTACCTCTCATATCAGCTCTGAAACATTTATAAGGTCATCATCTTAAGTGAAATTGGCCACTGTATTTTTCATACTGTAATAGGCTTTCAAGCTGTACTCCTTTGAAATGTTTTCTATCACTTTGCATTCCATTTTTAGTTCTATTTATATCACTTTGGATCAATCTACATTCTTTCATTTTTCTGAGTATTGCATCATGTTTTATTAGTATGAAATAACATATTTAAATAATAAAAATGAATAGTATTAACATCAAATTACTTAGTTATTTTAAGTAGAGCATACTTGATTTATTTTTTTTACTTTAACTGTAAAATTGCTTTTCTTTAATGTTCACACAGTCTCAAGATAAAACAACTGGAGGAGTTAATCCAGAGCCCTGCCCAATTTGTGCAAGGCAGTTGGGAAAACAGGTAAAATTCTCCACCTTTTTGGTAGATAATTTAGTTCATTATTGGCATATGTGAAATAATTTTCTTTATCCAAAAATACTTACAAATCTATTGTCTTTCGAAACAATCCTATATGATTATAGTTCTGTATATATTTTTTTAAGTATTCTGTTGGACCACATAGCTGCCAAACATAGAATGTGTACGCGAAATATTGTATCCTGACGTTCTCAAGTATTGTAATTTTCATATACGGTAGAAATATGTTTATCCTCCTACATCAGTCTCTTAAAATTCTGAAAATGATGATTGAAGTATATGGCACTACCTGATGAAACACCAGGCTGCTGAGCAGATATCCTAGGCATTTATAGCATTTCAGTATTGTGTAAAAGTTTTTGTACTTTTTTTAAATATTAAAAGTTGATGTCAACATAAGTAGCTTTTTACAAATCTACATAATTAGCTGTTTGTTTCTTCTAATATTTGCACTTTTTACAAGCAAAAGAAACCTTGGCTGCAGCTTTTCAAACTTTTTTGAATATTTTAGCTGAATTCTAATTTCTAATATGATAGAAAAAGAAGACTTCTACAGCAAATGCATGAGTTGCATTTAAATAAATGTAATTTAAAGTTTCATAAAGTAAAAGCAAAATTATATTTTGCCCTGGAAGTTAATTTTTGGCCTTCATGTTATTCTGACAATGGGTGTCCACCCTGCCCTCCAAATGAAAAACCCTCTCTCAGAAGTTTGATTTTATTTGTGTGTGTGGTGTTTTGATGTTTATGTGTATGGTACACATTTCCCTGTTACTCGCCCCATCATACTTTTATATGACCATACTGAACAATAAATGTATTTGCTTATTTATTTTTTAGTTATTAAACTTATATGCCATGCATCTTGCTATCCGAAGCAACTCTTGGCAGCTTAAGTAAAACATAGTATTTTACTATAGTAATATATAGTAAAAATACAGGTATAAAACAATTATCAATATAAAACCAGATTGAATTTGCAAAATATTAAATACAGACTAAATATCGTGAATATCATTAAATATTATGGAGCAATGAAAGAAATTCAGGTCTTTTATTTCAGTTATTTGTAAGATTTCATTATTTTTAAAGTGAGTGAGAAATCTATCATTAGGCAACCGAGCACCTGTTCAGGCTAGGTGGTTAATTTAAAAATCTCATGCATATGCATCTTTTCACTTTTTTTAAACAACTTTTAAAACTTTTCTAGTTTTCTTGTTGGCTTATATGAATAACAAATAAGCATTTTGTCTTATTTTTTTCCATCTAGTGGGCAGTGTTGACATGTGGACATTGTTTCTGCAATGAATGCATAGCTATTATTATAGAACAATACAGTGTTGGCACTCGCAGAAGTTCAATCAAGTGTGCCATCTGCAGGCAAACAACTTCACATAAAGAAATCTCCTATGTCTTCACAGCAGAGACTACAAACCAGGAGGATGATATACCTGTGAAGGTAAACCCGATGCAAATTATTGATGATTTCATTAAGAAAAATGTACATTTTATTTATTTGAAAGTCGGTTTTGTGGAATTAGTTTCCACATTTTTGTGTCAAAATATATGTTATCTAGAGACAGTTCTCTGGCCTTCCAAATGGCAAGTCATTTCATAGGATGAAATTTATTTATTTTTTGGTTGTTGTTGTTTTTTGTAATTCATTAAGTTATTCTAGTGCTTGCTTTTGGCATCCAGAGTAACTGGACATATCAATTCGCTGGATCATGTTCATGGGAACAGTTTCATAATAACATGATAGCCACACAAAACATCTCAGGTCATATGCTTGTGTGTTTCCTGGTATATATGAATTGATATGCTATAAAACAGTATTATAAAACACATAATATATAATGTTACTTCGTAATTTTAATATGATCAGTACTGACTGAATAAATGAAAACTAATTTTCATTTTCTTTCCCTTGAAAGGGGAGCCATTCAACTAAAGTGGAAGCTGTGGTTCGAACTTTAAAGAAAATTCAATTCAAAGATCCAGGGGCAAAAGCTCTAGTTTTCTCAACGGTATTTCTAAGATTTTAAAATTATAAAAGATCAGTTTGTGAATGTGTTATTCAACAGGGTTCTGGAGTATTAATAAATAAAATGAGAATTGGTTGAAGCTAAATTTGGTGAGCATTGGCAATTATATATTTGGCCAATACTACTACATATTTTTAAAGTAATAAACAAGAAAGTTCCCATATCTCAGTGGCACAGTGGTTAGAGTGCAGTAATGCAGGCTACTTCTGATGCCTGCAATTTGCCAGTTCAAATCTCATCAGGCTCAAGGTTGACTCAATCTTCCATCCTTCCGAGGTGGGTAAAATGAGGACCCAAAATTGTGGGGGCAATATACTGACTCTGTAAACTGAGGGCTGTAAAGCACTGTAAAGTGGTATATAAGTCTAAGTGCTATTGCTATCTAGTACAACTATCTATCTTATTTGTAGTATGTAAACAACTTTCTTTTATATTTTGCAGTGGCAAGATGTGCTTGATATCATTGCAAAAGCTTTGCATGATAATAACATGGACTTTGCTCAAATCAATGGCATTCACAAATTTCAGGTATTGATTTCATTATTGTTATTATAGATTTTCTCCCCCCCTTCTTAATACTAATATAGTAAGGATAACAGACATTTGTACCAAAGTAATTCATATTTGAACTGGTGAAATTAATTTAGTTTCTAAAGTAACTGTAATACTGTAAATTAAAGGGAGAAAAGGAAGATAAATAAGATATTAGGTTGTAAAATAAGGATCAAGTAAAAATTTAACATCATTCAACAGTTAATTTCAGTTTGATGTAAAAGAAGCATATATCCAAGATATTAATGCCCCGATAATTTAGGATGGTTGGGAACAAGTGGGTCAGATTTTATCCTATCTAGCTTTCTATTCTTCCCTGTCATTTTTCTAATTTGATCTATTTCCTCTCTAATTCTTTTTTAATGAGGCCTGCCAGTCATACTTTGTGATTGCTTTATTTTAGTCTTATCTGAGTCACTTCTTTGTTTATTACAAAAATGTAAATACAGTTTTAGGCTAAATTAAAATAATCTTAATTTCCAAATCACAGTACTTAACCATTCTATTTTATTCTGGTTTGGTCAATAGGAACCTGGATTGTGTTGTATTATGTTGTTTGTTTAGCTTTAAAAAGATTGAAAGTAGATTTTATAGCACTCTTCAAATACCCCAAAGGCTCATTTCAGGTTTAGAAAAATCTTCTTAACAATAGGAGCAGTTTGATAATGCAATCAACTGCCCAGTAATATGAGCTATTATTCATAGGATTTCTTCAAGCAAAGGTTAGATAGTAGTCCATCAGATATGTGTCTTATAAGTCCTCAAGAAGATCAAATCAGAGATCAGCCATATTTGTAATTATTCCTTAGTGACCATGTTGGCCATGTTTTTGATTATTCTAATTATCAAAAGGTTTTCCAGTCTTTCTGCTAGTCATTCCAAATTAGATGTTAGGTAATCCATTCCTGCTGTCTTCCACTTGGAGTCATGATTCTGCTTTTGGCATCTGTACAGAATCACAGATAAGCAATTGTGTAGTTCTAAAGAGTACAGTTTTATCCTGCCATGTTGGTTTAAAGCTTGGGTGTCAGAAGCTACCTAAACCCAGATAGAGATATGACGGATTCCACCAAGGCAAGCTTAATTTCAGCAGTAAATGCTCTGTAGGCACTCCTAAGACACCTCCACCCTCCAAGATATCTCATGCTCTGCTGCCTGCCCCTTGGTTTCCCCAAAGCCCTATGGGCCTCCATACCCCACTCCATCACCATTCACTTACATACTTACCTTTTGAGAAGCTCAGGCAGTCGGGGAAGGCTGCTCTGTTGCTGGGCCATGTGACACAACCAAGAAGAAGAAATCCTGTCACTTTTGCTTCTGTTACAATCCTTTCTTGTCCAGCCAGCATAAACTACTATGGTTTCTTCTTAGTTCTGCCAGTGCTAGCTTTGCACTAGTGGCGCTAAGAAGAAATTGTGCCTATTTTGGTTCCTTGCAAGCCTTTCCTCCCCAGCCAGCGTAAATTGGTAGTGGCTGGAAAGGAAAGGATTGCCATGGAAGCAAAGGAGATGAGATTTCTTTGCTTTACCAACTGGCAGTGCTAAGAAGAAATCACACCGATTAATACTGACTGGAGAAGAAAGGCTTGCAAGGAATCAAAATAGGCATGACTTCTTCATAGCACCGCCTGGGTTAGACCAGTGTAAAGTTGCGCTGTTGGAGCTAAGAAGAAATCATAGTGGTTTATGCTGGCTGGAGAGGAAAGGATTGCAATTGAAGCAAAAGTGACTGGATTTCTTCTTGATTGTGCCACAAGGCCCAACAAGGGAGCAGCCTTCTCTACCCTAACTTCCAAGCTTGTCAAAAGGTAAGTAAGCAAATGGTGATGGGGAAGTGGGGGTGGAGAGGTGTACATGGAACCCAGTATGTTGGCAAAGCAGGCCCAGTGTCTCTGAGGACCTGGCCAGGCAAGATGGGAGGGTAATAGAGTGGGTGGATGTGCAGCAGAGTCTCTGCAGTTGGTGATAAGGGCTAATGAATGGGGCTACAGAATTTGTAACTTTGAAACCATTTTGTATTTATCTTTTGGAGTTTCCTTTGTAACTTTGAATGTTTGTTAAATGGCCTGTCATACCTCAAGGATTACCTGTAAGGAATGTCTGTATTCCTGGTAGATTAGTCCATTGTGTGGATGCTATCTTCATATAAAACAGGAAGTAATTTTCATGGTAGGAATTCAGTGTTCCTGTTTGACCTGCATGTTATTCTTACAAATTGTGCATGGATACAGCTGAGCAGCCTTTCATAACAACTAGTAACGTTAATCCTTGAGGTCATTACAGTAGAGAAAAGGCTAAAGTAAGGTTCAGTCCTTTCCGCCTGGAACTGTATCTATTCTACTGCCTCACTATCAGGCACCTTCACTATGGGGCGTCATGAACATGACTTTAAGGAAAATACGCAGTTGCCATCACAAAAATTAAAAATCCAGAAGCATTCGTTGAGTACAAGAAAAAAGAAGAGTTAATGCAGCGAAGGAATTGCTTAAACAATTAATTCAAAAAAAGAGGGTAATTTATTCACAGTATAGTGGGAAAGAGTCAGGGATAACAAGGAGCCCATATTATGTTTGCACATCACATTGGTTGTTCTGTATGTGTAAGCAGGGGTGAACCGCTGGCATTTCGCAGGGGTTCGGGAGAACCTCTAGCTAAGATTCTGTGCAGTTTGGAGTATCCCCAAATCCCACTCTGGCTGCTCCCGCCCCTCCCAGGCCCGTTTTGGGTGTAGGGCGCGCACGGAGGCTCGGAGAGGGTGAAAAACGGGCCTACAGGAAGTTCCAGAGGACCTCCTCTGTTAGTTAGGATGTACTATCACTAACCTTTAGTTACGTTTATTTAATAAACTGAAAAGTGAATTTATATTTGTTCTCTCCCCCCGCCCCCATCCAACCTTTTCCTTTGTTTAAATGATACAATATTTTTATCTTCCAGGAAAACCTCTCTGCATTTAAATATGATCCCAAGATCAACATACTGCTTTTGCCTCTTCATACTGGTTCTAATGGTCTAAATATAATTGAAGCAACCCAGGTACTGCTGGTTGAGCCCATATTGAATCCAGCACATGAATTACAGGCCATTGGCAGAGTGCATCGTATTGGGCAAACTAAGTATGTTTTAAAATCTGATTTATGTAATCTAATTCCAGTATCATAAAGATTTTACAGACTCTTGTTTTTTTTTTGCCAACTAGTGCAGTGACTTTTACTCATCAGTCAATTCCATTCACTTATTTTAA
>JANHFT010000150.1:317500-331844 GCA_032467955.1 Pseudoxenodon macrops | reverse complement strand
CCATCTCATCTGTTTATCTTGCTTTTTTCCTCCAACCATTCATACCAATTGTCCCACACTTTGTAAAATTCTGTATCTAATTCTTGGTAATTTAATTCATGTTTGACGTCAGTATTCAAAGTGTGTTCAAATTTCTTTTCCCATAAAGCCTACATTTCAAACATCATTTATAATTATGACTTACTCTTAGTCCAAATTTGAATTGTCTTGCTCAAATTAGAATTGTTGCAATATAGGAGATGTGGGCAAGATATGATTTAAGGTATTACTTTTGTTTCTACTAGTTATTTAGTTACTTAGGCATTAAATTAGTTTTTAAATTAGCTTCATTAGGGACTTTCCAATACATGCAACATGAATATTCTCCTCCCATTCTAACCTTTTCCTCTTTAGAATCAGGATTTCTATATATTTCTAGTATTTAACATATTGGAGCTCAATGGAAAAAGTGTTAGTTAATTGGACAAACTTAAGCAAGCCATTTCTTATATAGACATAGGATCACACTGTCCAGTACTGACAATAATTCATTGCGATTTTAGACATTGCAGATGTGTTTGGACCACATCATAAAACGAAATTATATTTAAAGAAATAAACAGTGGAAGGATATTGCTAAAATAAATTTTAAAATAAACAGTGGAAGATTTTTGGTAAGATAGTTGTTATTTGTAAAAACTCAAAAGAGTTGGGATATCCTACATAAACAAATTAGTGAATATTTGTTTCTTATGATCTTAAGATGAAAATAAGTTAACAGAAGCTTTTATTTCATGTTTATTGGACATTCCAAAGGATATTTTAAAATGATTATAAACCTCACTATGTTAAACATAGGTGAAGAGTCACAAGCTAAATTTTAGCCTGTTTTGTCTGATATCCATAAATTTATTTATATGGTGTAATGAAAATACTGATTAATATTAAATAGATTTTAATGATATGTTTAAAATGGATGTTAAAAGGGTCAATGATTTTTCTATATGGAATATTTTATTTCCCTTTTGTGGTTGCAACTGAGCTTCAGCTCACAAAAACATATGCCTTTTAATAAAACATTAGTTTGAAAAGGTGCTATCAGACTTCTTTTTGAATGTTAATAGTCAATCTATATAGTAAATGAAGGAGATAAAAACATTTTGTACTTCAACATTTTGTTCATGTTCTAGATTCTGTTGTACAATCAGAAAGTTTAAACTGATTTATCAATATGTTTTTAAATATTTTTTTTAGAAATTCATAAGGCTACCCTTATAACTAGTGGTTTTATTCATATATATTGTGAAGCCATAATATGTGGGTTCATATAGCCTACCAAAAACAAACAACTTTATGCTTTAGCGCTATGAATTAAGCCAGTATGTAGGAGAACTCACTGGAGTTGTTAAAATTTTAAACTATTCACAATTCAGAGACATAATGTTAACTATCCATTGTTCTGGGCAAATGTCCATTATTCTAGTCCCATGGGATGATTATTTATAAATCTACTTGGCTCTTAAACTTTAACTGGACTGAATTGGTATAGATTTAGCATAAGATACAACACTGATATCTTCTCATGATAATACAGAAATAAGACAAAGAGCTGTTTGTTAAAACTTACTAGAAGGCGTAATTTGCTCACTCTGAATCCTCAGTATTTGTAGAATTCCAGAATGCTGGAGGCCATTTTTTCCAACTAGGGGTATTTTATTGTGATCTTGGTATAATGACATCATTTATAGTTACACGCCGTCAGTTTTTAGGGTTTGGAGGAACAGTTCTGTGAGAAAACAAGTATTTTAAGCCCTGCATTTATTCGGCATTCTTTGGAGTAAAGACCCCAAATCATGCCACTGATTGTTTTTTCCTCATATTTTTCCATTCAAATCCAATGGTATTCTCTGGGGGCTGCATATAGCATGAACCACCAGTTGTCAACTTATTTTGTTTTCTTGAAAATATAAGTTTCTGTAATCGTATTAATTTCAATCATGTTACAAATTTTGTTAAAAGTATATAAGTGATAGTAAAAAAAAATCCAAACAGTCCAATTCAAACAAAATGAAATATAAAAATACAAACAAACAAAATGGATGCAAAGACAAGACAGATTCCAAACTTGGGGAATATAATTTAGCAGCACAGTAATAGCATTTAAACTTAATTTTCTACCAAGAACCAGATTAATAATATCCAATCAAGGCAAATTTACCATGAATGTGATCAAAGCATATGTATTGGTATACCTTTGAAATGCAACTATAATCTATGTGTAAATATGTAACAAACAAAATGCATGTCTTTGAAGTTACCTGGTGATTGATCAAAATTTCTTTTGGTGATAGGTGCCACCAGAAAAAAATATCATTATATTTACAGTGTCTGTAGGGATTTGTCTTTCTTCTATGCCAGCTATGAGCTCATCTGAAGAAAAGTAAGTTCCAACATAGTATTAATTTGATTTTCAGATAAGATTGGTCTCCAGGCTGGTGATTATTTTGTAATTAGATGTAACAGTAATCTAATATAATACAATGCAATAATATAATAATGCAATGTAAGCTTATAAATAAGACAACATGCACTTGTCTTTAAGACTGTTCAGAAAAAAATTGACGGTATTTAAAATTATTTTGTAGGCTGTATTCTATTTCTTTGCTGTAATACATTTTGTAGATGATTGAAGAGAACCAGTGTGGTGTAATAATTGAATGAGGGGCAGTGGTTAAAAAAACTGGAGACAGTGAGTTCTACTCTGACCTTAGAAATGAAGCCAGCTGGGTGACTTAGGGCCAGTCAGTCTGTCACCCTTAAAAAGAAGGTAGTAACTTCTAAAAATTTGGCCTAGAAAATTGCAAGCACTTCTTCATATAGTTGCCAGGAGTCAACACTGACTCAAAGGCCCGAAGAAAAAATAAAACAAACCTGAAATCTTTAACATATTAATACACCCTATTTTTTGCTTGATAAGACACACTTTTTTGTTGCCCAAAAGTGGGTGGAAATATCTGTGCGTCTTATGGAGCGAATATTGCATGACAGACCGTGCTGCGGCGGTGGGTGGGGAGGGGGTTGGTGCAGTGACAGGCAGCAGTGGCAAACGGCCTGCCGATGATCGGCGGTTGGATAGGCCTCCTGGAATAACGTTGATCAGCTGTTCCAAGCGGCGGGGATCGTTGCTGCCACCATTCACCACCGCCACCATTCACCACCGCCATTCACAAAGGCTCCAGCGTTCCCCAGCATAAGCAGTGGACACAGGAGGCAGCAATAGCACTGTTTCTGGTCGGCCAGCCCACTGATTGGCGGGGCTACTGAAGACTGTCGCTCAACTGACCAGTGGTGGGCACAATGGAGCGGAGCCCTGACAAGCCACAGGCTGGGAGGTAGAGGCAGAGGCAGTTTCTTTTGTTTTCATGTTTTTCTCCCCAAAACCTAGGTGCGTCTTATGGTCCGGAGCATTATGGAGCAAAAAATACGGTAGTTTACAATAGTATTACATCCATGTTGAATTTTGAGTAAGTCATAAGCCCAGTAGATTTTTACATTTTACCACCAGATGAAAACTCAGAACTTGAAAAATTTCTACCATGTGATTCTAAATAAGTTTTCAGATTCTAACTTTTTACATTATTGCTATAAATTGGAAGAAGTCTTAATAGTACCTTTTCCAACTACAGTGGAACCTCGGTTCATAAACGCATCAGTCCACAACCAAATCGGTTTTGAAACAAAAAATCTGCTAAATGTTTGCCTCTGTTCATGAACATATCTTCGGTTCACAGTCAAACACAGCCGTGACAATTTTCCCTGCTGCGGCGATTTCCCCTTCGGTGCCATTTTTTTGGTGTCCGCACATGCACAATCAGTCTTGCTTCCGTTCACAACCAAATCGGGTGCTGACCGAAGTCCTGGAACGGATTATGTTGATGAACGGAGGTTCCACTGTAACACATTTTATTATTTACTTTATCAGAGCCATTCTGTAGCTATACTGATGTAGGATTTAAATTGGATTGAGGCAGAGAGGAAGGGAAATGAAAACAGGTTGGTTATGCAAATGCAGGCTACATGTGAGACAGATTAACAAGTATCAATTGAAAAGTGTAATATTTGTTAGAATCTGATTGTATTTGTTGATATCTGCGATTGTCTGAATTTTTTTAATGTATGCAAGTTCATCTCTTGCTTAAAGGTGGAGGTGAAATTTCATTTTTCCAATTAGTCAGTTTGAGGTCTGCCATAGAGGATCCTGAGAGGTGTTTTGCTGCCATGGCTATTGTCCTATAGTGTTCTGCCAATATAGAAGTTTCCCAACTTAAGTATAAAAAATGAGCATGTAAAGACTATAGTTAAAAACTATTAATTTTGACAATTTAAAGAGCCTTCTCTATTGTGAGCTCCAACTTGCTTACTTTCCCAGATTAGTACACTGGGTACCAAAATTATACTCTGTCTTTCCTCTATTCTTGGCTTTACTCTTTTGTTACCTTATTTAATATTGTTTTCATTGCATTGGATAGTTTAATTTTCTGCATACAGTCCTAAAGTTCTTTGGGGCGGAATAAAAGTATGCGTTTAATTTTTAAAACAAGATGTATTCAAAATTTTCTTGAAATTTTGAACATGGTAGCTCTTCCTTTAGTTCCTTGCAGAAATAGCTTGTTCTAACTTACAACCAAAAGCCTTGATATCTTCTCTGGCTTTCTTGTTTTTTACATCTAGAACTGAACCTGCCACCATGGAAGATCTTCAGCATTTACATTGTGTGAACTGTATTAGTCGACGTTGTATGACCAGATCAGAAGCTGGGATTTCCTGTGACTTAATTGGCTGCCCTATGGTTTGTGGAGCAGTATTTCATTTATGTAAAGCTGAAGAGCATCGCCTTTTATGCCCACTTGAACGAGTGCCTTGTCTCAACAGTGGCTTTGGCTGCCCATTTACAGTAACCCGAAATAAAATTGCTGAACATCTAGAAACCTGCCCTGCAAGTGTTGTATGCTGCACTATGGAATGGAATAGATGGCCAGTCAGTTATGCAGATCGAAAATCTTATGAGAATCTAAGTAAAGATGTTGATGAAATTGAACAGTTGGATATGGCTCTTGCCCTTCAAGATCAACGGATGCTTCTTGAATCTCTCAAAGTTGCAACGATGACATCAAAAACTCCTGACCCCATATTAAAACCCAGAGAACAATCTTCGGTTGCAAGTGCCCCAGATGCTACAGTTGCAAATGGGTTATTGCCTGTTGATGAGGAATCATTTGGTGCACTTTATCAAGCCACTGTGGAAACAACCAAAAGCTTAGCTACAGCTCTAGATATTCTAAATACTGCTACCAGCTTGTTGAGTTCAAAACTCAGTATCTTACCATGTAAAAGAAATGCAGATTGTTGTGTAAAAGAACACAGTGGCATGCAAGCCATGGTAGAACACGATTCTGTAGAGGAAAATAGCATGGGAGCAGTTGGTGGTATTAAGTTGGATATTTTGAATCAAAATGGACAATTAGAACAAAACGGGTCAAGTGACATTTGTTATGATACTACAAAACACTACAAACTGAATATGAGCCTTGATAATATCCCTTTATGTAATGGCTTTCATCTAGATGATTCAAGCACAGAGAAACTGCCACAGAATGAAGAACTAAATATATGTAATTCCAGCCAGTTTAATGTAGCAAATAGTATTCACAATGCATCTCCCTGTGATAAAGCAGCCAATGTTTGTAACTCAGTTCCTGCAGCACAAGTTAAATATGAAATACCTCTGCACAGCTTGTCTAATGGCACCACTGACCACATATATATGTCACATGACTGTAATGATGAACAACTACAGAAAGAAATAGAACAAGAAAAATTCAGAAATAATGTATTTTCTTTCATTCCTCACCATACCTACAATTATTTGGCAAATTACTGCTTATCTGCATCAAAGGAAGACAAAGCAGTAGATACATCCGATTTGGAAATAACAGAGGATCCTATGGACCTTCAGGGAATAGACTTAATCACAGCAGCGTTGCTGTTTTGTCTTGGAGATTCTCCTGGTGGCAGGGGAATATCAGATTGTCGTATTATTGACGGATACCATGTTGATTTTGGGACTCAGACATTTTCTCTCCCTTCTGCAATTCTGGCCACAAATACAATGGTAGGGGAAATTGCTTCAGCATCTGCGTGTGATCATGCAAATCCACAGCTCTCAAATCCAAGCCCTTTTCAGACTCTTGGGCTAGACCTGGTACTAGAATGTGTGACTAGATACCAAACAAAGCGTTCGATGTTTACATTTGTCTGTGGACAACTGTTTAGACGAAATGAATTTTCTTCACATTTTAAGAATGTACACGGTGATATTCATGCTGGCCTAAATGGCTGGATGGAGCAGCGATGTCCTTTGGCATATTATGGATGTACATATTCTCAACGCAGATTTTGTCCTTCAACACAAGGAGCCAAAATTATTCATGATCGGCATCTTCGGTCCTTTGGGGTTCAGCCTTCTATATCAACTGTGTTGTCAGAGCCTGATAAGAGATGCTGTTTAGGGCTGCATAATGATAATCTGAGTAATCTTCCGTTTGAGGTCCTACAACACATTGCAGGTTTTCTAGATGGTTTCAGTTTATGTCAGCTGTCACAAGTGTCAAGATTAATGAGGGATGTGTGCGGAAGCTTACTTCAGGCACGTGGAATGGTCATCCTGTTGTGGGAAAAGAGGACATATCCAGATGGAAGTTTTTCATGGCAAATAAAAGAAAAGGTTTGTATATTTAATTGTGAGAACTTGCTTACCTCTGTTTTGAATTGGAATGACCTTTGCATAAAAATTGAGTTCTTCCAATATTTCTCTCTCAGGTGTTATGTGGGAGGCAGGTGTCTAGAGCATAGGAGCAATGAGATAAAAACAACTTGGAGAACAGTATTACTAAATATAGTTAATATAATAGTAAATACAAGAAAGAGTTCAACTTTTAGGGGATGGGTATACAGGTATCTGCCCTACAATATTCACTAGCTGCTTTCTGTATCCAGATTTTCAGTATCAGATTAGCTAAATTAAGAGAAAGTAACCAAAAATGTGTGTCCTAAAATGGCAAACCCAAATGGAAATTTGGGAAATCAGGTGACTTTTTCAAAGCCTTATCAGCCAATATGTCTGTAAATGAATACATGTAAATGTATGTCATCACATTTCCATATTAGTTTGCAGGCTTTTTTTTTTTTAATGCTTATACTAAAATTTGTGGAAAATTTACATTATTCTTCCTAGGAAAAGGTGTATGGAGGTTCTTCAATTTAAAAAAATAGAATAATAATAATAAGTTGACTGGGTTTCATGTTTAATGAATAAAGTAAATAATAATAATGAGTTTCATGTTTAATGAATAAAGTAAATAATAATAATATAGTTAACATTTGTGCTATAAATGCCAATTCTACATGACTTGCATGCAAGTGAGTCTTAATATAGCATCATGCTAAAAGAAATTTATTTTTTAGATATGGCGATTCAGCACAGCTTTTTGTACTGTAAATGAATGGAAATTTGCGGACATTGTAAGCATGGCTGATCATTTGAAGAAATGCAGTTACAATGCTGTAGAGAAACGGGAGGAAGCTGTGCCACTGCCGTGTATGTGTGTCACAAGAGAACTAACAAAAGAAGGACGGTCGTTGCGCTCAGTCTTGAAGCCTGTACTTTAAAGATGAAGAATAATTCTATTTGCACACTCAAGCACCTGAAGTAACCTCCGGATGATAATTTGTGACACTTTATTAATTTACTAAATATGATTTCTGGATAAATTTGTCATAATGTACATAATGTTTTGAAGTGGCATTTATTTTTTTATAACATGGTCTGGTTAGAATCAACAAAAATTGCCTTAAAAATGGAACTTGCTGGTTAGGGGGGTTCTGTATGACTTTTTTCTTTTTCTTTTGGAGTTTCCCTGACTAACTTATCCATGTATTTTTATTGACTTCAAGAGACATGCTCATCCAAACAAGAAGTTTTTGTATAATTTTGTCTCTTTGCAAATTTGAATGTAACATTGAACGCTAATCAAAATTTAGCAACATATGTTTTGATGAGTCTTTTCATTCTATGGATTGCTGTGTTCATATAAGCTGATACAGTGTTATTTAATGTCATTTCTTGTTAAGATTGCAAAGTGTGATTTTAGTGTTAAATGCAAATGAATAGCATAATCCACAAGTATTTGGAGTTAGCATCAAAACTTCTAATTTAATGCAGCAGAATCCTATCAAATGAATCCTGAGATATAACTTTTTTTCCCTAATAGTACCTTATTTTGAAATTCAACACAAATTGGTACTATTAGCAGTTCAATGGAACAAAATTTGATGTTATTTCAGGCTCTAAACATCTAGGCTAGAATTTTGGCTCAATATACTTTCTTCCCTTTTTCATTGTTTGGTATTAATAAAAGGTAATCTTGAAAAATTGTACTATTTGCTATAGTTAGCTATACAGGATTCATAATACTTAGATTAATACATTTAAGTTTTAAGGTGTTAAGATACATTATGTTATGTTAACAAGTCTGGATGTACCATGTGGTTTCAAGGCTACTTTATAGAGTGTTTAGGACTCATTCTCAGTACACTAAATTCCATTGGAATTTCTGTCCTAGCAAATGTGGTTAGGATAGTGCTCTTGATATGCCATCTTTATAAGATGAGAACTAATTCATTGGATAAAAAGTGTATTTTAAATGTTTGTTTCATAACTCCATATTTTCCATAGTCTTCCATATTGAAGAAATTTTGGTGATTGTTTTCTCTACTTACAAAATGCCTTTGTTAATGTTATTGAAAAGCTTTAATACCTATACAACTACTTTATTGATCTTGGTGCCACAAATGTTAAAAAAACCAAGTTTATTTAAAAATAATACATTTCAATTTTAAAGAATAAAGTATTGGAAAGTTAGCTATATATTGGTAATATGTAATTAAATCATTTAAATATACTTGATTTAAGAATATGGATTTAAGACTATGTTGACATATAAATTTAATCTGGAAAGTAATTGTCTTATCATTAAGCAGTTATATTAAAAAAGCTAAGCCTCATTCTCTAGTGCCATATAGCTAGATCATTAAGGAATATATTTTATATAGCCATTTTCTATAATGCGTGGGATATAATGCTTGGGATAAGTTAATTATTTTCACAATGTTGCCTTTCTCTTTGAAGAACATAGGAGAAAACGTTTCCTGCAATTAGTGGAATCTTCAGCTGCAAGAACACTTCTAATTTTAGCAGTTTAAAAAGAATGAAAGGTACAGCATTATCATATTAGTTTTGATAACACATTGGTTTTTTTTATTGAGGTTTATGCCTCCGGCCAGGAAACGTGACCCTGATACATACAGAGATTTCATTTGCAATCTCTGAGCATGTATGCCTGTCTTCAGAAAAAGTACTATCAGCCTAAAACAACCAAGAATATTCATTCCACAGGTGTTGGAAGCTGTTTATGCATATATTGTTATTCATCAAATATTTTACCAATACATAAACCATTCTACCTTTTCCTCAAAAACAGATGGGCAAAATACTGTATACCTCAGCCCTTATGTGAGGAGTATGCTGTAATTGTAAAAGCTTCATGCAGTATTCAAGAAATCTCTTGGCTTCTAAAGAAATGTGGATTAATCTATAATGAATGCTTGGTTTATTTTTTCCCATTAAGCATTTTGAACAGTTCATCTTAATATTACTTGCATTTCTGCTTTCAAATTCTAATACTGTTTCTTGTTTTATTCCTGAGTTATTAAACATTATTGCTGTAAAGAATATTAAAAATATTCTTGCAAAAAGGAATACAATGAAAGGATTTCAGTACTTTATACTGCTGTGCAGTTTTCCAAAGTAATAGTTTGTCAGTACTTAATTTCCTCTACAATAGTATACTTTCCATATTAAACTTACACTGAAACCTCTCCTAGTTTGTTCAATTTGAATTGCCTTTAAAACTTCACATATACAGCTGTTTTTCTTACTGGCAGTCCATTACTTTGTTTTTTAATGTTCACTTAATGCTGTTTTTTGCAATGTTTAGTATAACTAATAAAAACACGTGACATTTCTTTGTTTTACCACATGATTTTTATTTATAATTTGAGAAACAACTTTTTATTTAGTAAATCTCTACCCTTAAATAGTTAAGGTGAAGCAACAGCACTGTCAAATATGATTTTATTGCTGGAGTTAACATTTCTCATAGCTTAGTGAAGCAGCCCCCAACTTTTTGGGCACCAGGGCCTGGTTCTGTAGAGATATTTTTCAGCAGACTGGAAGGGGCATAGTTTTGCATGCTGCCTTCATCCCATGGATGGGGCTTCGCTTGTTTGCACAGCCTAGGTTCTGGCATGCTGCGGACAGGGGATTGGGGTCCCCTGGTTTAGTGTGTCATTAACCGAAAATGTAAATTAAAACTTAAGAAGAAAAGTTGTATTTTGAAAGTATTTGTTGCTAAATACAGTATTTCATTCTAACACTAGCACTATAGTTAACAATATTGCCTGTTTCTACTAAACTCCCTTTGATTTGTCAGTTGTGGAAATACTGTCATAAATTGTTTATTGCTTATAAACTATAGGTTTTAAAATTAGATTTTAGAAGGTGAACTATGACCTAACAATTATTGTTTAGACTTAATATGTTGATCAATCCTATGAACTCTTTAGAAGTGTCCATATTCCTGCATTGCTGTGTGAGCTACAATGTAATAATTTAACTCCTAATATCATATGAAAAGATTCTGGTTAAAAAAAACACACACTACCACAAAGAATGTCTTGGGTCATGACTTTATTGAAACAGCCAATATTCACAATCTTTCTCAGAAATAAGTGAAGTAACAGTTGGCAACTGCTTTTAAATAGCGAGAACTTCAACCAGATGTTTCAGTACCTACTGATCAATCATACACATTGGCTTCAAATAATTTTGGCCTTAAAAAATTTGTTAAGAGTTTGACAATTCAGTTGTAAGTAGCCATCCAAAAGATTATGGCGTAAATTTTCCATTATTTTACAAAGCCAATTCTGTATTTCCCTAAGGATGTTTACAAATTTAATAAAGCTTTGTCCAAATAACAAAAGGTATTTTTTTGCCAATAAACTGCATTTCCCTAAGGATGTTTACAAATTTAACAAAACTTTGTCCAAATAACAAAAGGTGTTTCCTTGCCAATAAAGTGTTAAGTGTCAGACACATATAATTTTGAACCCTCCACCTCTATAAGACTGTTGTGTAATATCTAATACTGATGTTTAGCAAGAAACTCAGTATACATTTTTCTCGTCATTTTTCTCTTAAACAAATGTGCAGTAGCAAAAATGCATAATTTGGATATAATCTTACAAAGACAGGATTATGAAAAGTTACATGTGATCAAATGTCATCTATTAGATTTGCAAAACAACTTCCTGATTTCGTAGGAAGATTTGTTCTCTTATATACCTCAATACTTGATTCAAGGTTTTAATACATTTGACAACACACCATGAAATAGTAAATGGTCCAGTAATCTATGAGAAGGCAGAAGAAAGGCTCCAAGAAACCTAAATGTAACCTGGAATCCATCATTGGATCTCATGACTTTTGAAAATTAAGAGGGCTATATGTCTTATTTCACTAAATGATGGTATTTTCATTCTTCATCTCAGTCTTTAAAAAGCAACACACATTTATGTATAGTAAGCATTTCCGTTTTGAGGATTGAATTGCTTCCTCTGCGAGTAGGTTTGGGGGGAATGGATCGTACTTGGCCTTTAAATGACATACAGACGGGGTGCCCTTCAACAGGAAGGCGAATTCAGGAAAATAAATTTCACTGTTAACAATTTAAACACAATAGAGATGCTTATTTCCATGGATTAAAGAAAACACCTCCAATTCCATTAAAAAAAATTATACATCGCGGCAACTTTTGGAAGGAGACTGGAATCCGCGAAGACTTTTGTTTTTGTACCTTTGATTTGGGAGCCTGCCTTCGTATCTGGCAGCAAGACATTTATTCTGCTGGGAAGTGGGAAAGCTAGGGTGTCACCAGGTCCGTTGGATTAATCTCGACAAATCTAAGCAGCGCCCAGTCTATTTGGGTCTTTCTTATCAAGCCCCCAGGAAATTCCCCTAAATCAGCAGCGATTCTTCCTCCTGGCAGCCGAGTCAGCGGAGAAAGGGAAACGCGGGCACTTCTTCCTTCCTTCCTTTTCCCTCTGCAGGTGGAGCGGAGCTCACTATAGGACACGGCGGCTTTCCTAGAGGGTACAGACTCGATCGAACGGAGAGTAAAGGCCGTGACTGCAGAAGTTTCTTTGCCGGCCAAGTCACGTGGCCTTCCCCGGCCAATCCTGCCCACCTTTCTCCTCATGATTCCATCTTGTTTTTATTACTGGGTTTCATTATAAATATGTAGATTATACATTCTTGTGCAACTATGTTTCTATAAGTATATCTGTTTAGTGATCATTCAAAGTTATGATCGCTTTGAAAAAAGTGACTTCTGACTGGTCCTCACACTTATGACCTTTGCAGCATCCTTGCAGTTTTTGTAATTGTAGTTTGGGTTTTTGGTAACCATCACACATTTTCAACATTCTGCAGTCATCTTCCCAACCAGCTTCCAATAATCAAAGTCAACGGAGATACTATCAGGAGGACGTAAGTCATGGTTATGTGATGTCTCCCTTTAACGACCATGGGTGAATTGCTTAATAGCTATATCAAAAATGGTCAAAAAAAAGTATGGTCATGCGATGCCTTGCTTGATGACCACATGTCTTAATTTTCCAGTCCTTATTGTGCTCATAAGTCAAGGACTACCTATATGTTATTGCTATATAATGTTAACATAATGAATGTTTACAGGAAAAAAAGAACTCTTAATAAAGATTGTGTTCAAAATTTACTGGCAATTTGTTCCTTAAGACCTTTAGACCTCTAGGTAAATATATATAACAGTTTTATCATCCTAGATTTCCAGGTTCTTTGAGGAAAGCCCTGAAAATGTTTAGGGAAATCCCCATTTCTCAAATCAGTTTCAAGTCAGTTTCAGTATAATAGAGCTTAAATGAAATAGATGAAAGCAACAACACTTTTCTTTCTGGATGAGACAGAAATCTGCAAAGCCAATTAATGTATTAATGAATAGCAAAAAGGAGTGTGTGTTTGGGTGAGATCTGGAGATGCTTCCTTTGAAGCAAAACGTGTCAAAATGTGTATTGCTCTACAATTTATAGAGTAGTTAAGCCATGGGAATTAAGCTATGGTTTCCCTCTGCCACTGCTACCTTTTGCACTAATTAAAGTCAGAAATTGGCTTCTGCTTTGAGGTAGGCCAGAAAGCAAAATATGTTCCTTGTGTAGGACTGTATGACTCTGATATTTGTTTCATCTAATTTGTTGAAGGTCATCTTTTACTGACCTTCACAAACCTAGTGGGAGGCTACTCTACTGATGTAGAGTTTGTTTGATGAGTGATGGCTGTGGGAAATATATCATATCTTCTGGTACATTTATTTAATGAGCTTTGGATATTGGTCCTCCAAGCTCATCTCGAAAGTCAGCCCATTTAAAAACTGGCTGAATTACACCCGAGTGACTTTCACTTACAATATTTCGGCTCATGTGCCAGAGGGTAAGCTACACAAATCTCTGAATAATAAGAACACTCAAATGTTTTTAAGGGGGGGAGGAAATTAAATTCATTAATAATTAATAAAATATTTAATTATTATGCCCTCTGAGCTTCAATTCCTAGGGGCAAAATTGCAATGAACTGGGTGCCAAATTCTGACTTCCAATTTCCTGAAAGTTTTCTTCTCCTGTAAAAGAAGCTGATATTTCTCTCCCTCATTCATGAGGTACTGTTGACATTGTTCTGGTGTCTTGGGCTCACCTTCATTGTTGTGATATGATGTGGAGAGCTGTTACTGTATATCAATAAGAAGTCATAGGATACAAGCAACAAGTTACAGTCCTGCAGTCATAATTGGGAGGAAATAGTGATAGGAACAATTAGAAGATTAATAGTAACAATAATGCAGTCTTAGTAAATAGTGTGACAGTGCTGAGGGAATTATTTGTTTAGCAGAGTGATGGCATGCGGGAAAAAACCAGGATGTCCAGGATACGAGGGGTCTGTAAATATTTTCACGACCCTCTTTTTGACTCGTGCAGTGTACAGGTTCTCAATGGAAGGCAGGTTGGCAGTAATTTTTTTTTTTTGCAGTTCTGATTATTCTCTGAAGTCTGTATCTGTCTTGTTGGGTTGCAGAACCAAACCAGACAGTTATGGAGGTGC
>JANHFT010000150.1:293499-304407 GCA_032467955.1 Pseudoxenodon macrops | reverse complement strand
CATTCCTGGCTGCTGTCTCCACCACGATGGAGAAGGGGTGTTGGTCTTACCTGATACACTCCTTGTCGTGGGGGTGGAGACAGCAGCCAGCCCCACCCAGTTTAACGTCCTCTCCTCAGCTAGGAAAGGAGGGTGTAAAGATAGGAGGTTTTAATTTTCCACAGCTCCACACCCATCTGCATTGTTTCCTTCGACAAAAAAGTGGGAATAAAGCGAAGGAGGCAGAATAAATCAAGTTGCAGACTCAGTCCAATAGGAAGACAGACAGTTAACCCATTCCTGGCTGCTGTCTCTACCCCCACGAGAAGGAGCGTATCAGGTAAGACAAATGCCCCTTTACTGCTGGCAGTTATGGTAATGGCAATCAGTTTGGATGGTTCTAAAGGGTGACAGGTTCATAGAGAGCCAATAACTACTAATGCAGGTTGTTTACCAGATCCTAAATCACAGCCACTATCCATCAACACTGGTTGTTGGAATCAACAATGGAAGAGACTTTCATTCTACAGTCCAAGCTTGTGAGCCTTTCAAGTGCCTCCAGCCAGTCACCATGTAACACAGAATGCAAGATTAGATGGGTTAACGGCATGATGTACTGTGACATGATTGCACAGGACAGAAGCTATTGTAGAAAAGAGCCAATTCATTGCCACTGGAGGTGTAGCCTGCATGCTATAACAGAGAAACTCAGATTCATCATCAAGATCATGTGTCTTCAAGGCTGGGATAACTGAAGATTTATTCATTCATTTGATTTATACAGCCACCCATCACACGTACCGTATATGTACCTGAATCTTTAGGCTGCAAAAAGAATGCGAATTTTTGAAGCTGTCTAGCCTTTAAAAAGAAAAATCTTGTATAAATTGTAAAGAAGTCACAGCATCTATGCAATTCTAGACTTAACATGCAGTATCATTAATTCTGTTTCATTTACTCTTTCCACTCATCAGAGCAGATAAAGGTGCTGGCCTCTGAACAGCAGAATATCTTTTTTCATATATTCCCATCCTGGTTTGAAGATTTCTCCAAATACATACATACATACCTGCATCACACTGTCCCCTGTTGAGGTTCAGTAATAATATGTAAAGAAAAGAGCTAAGAAATGGTAAGCAAAAGAAATTAAAAGCATGAGTTAAGAGGAAATAGTTATATTTGATGCTTGCTAACACCATTTGTTATTCTTCACCATATCTCTGCAAATTATCATTGCTTCAACCATCTTCATACTCTGCTTCATACAATGCCCTTTGTTCTTTTAAGGTTTAGCCGTTTTGAATTGTATTTGTTTTACTTGTATCCCATCCTTCAGTCTGGATTTTGGTGACATTAGCAGCATTCTCTACTCAGCTTTTCCAACCACCTTGTGAAGTAGGTCAAGCTGGGAGAAAGTGGCTGGCCCTAAATCACTAGTGGCTAAAGGTGGACCAGAAACTGGTTACCTTTGCTCCTAATCCAATACCATAACCAACACAGCACCTCAGCTCTCAAGGCCAGTTTTACCCCCAAGCATCTCATACTGTTCTGCGTGAAGTAGGATTTCTAGTCTAAAGACTACTTCGAAAGCCAAGATACAGCTGTCCATGTTCCACTGATTAGGTGGCACATGCAGGATATAAACATCACTTCCACTTCCCAGGTTCCTTTGCCATTCTGGTCCTTAATGGAACGCTGAGCTCAGCAGTGACCAAATCGCCCTCCCCCACTCGTTCACGCCTAGGCCTTGAAATCTGAACAGTATCACTGTTTCCAAGCAAAAAATTGCATTCCTAATCTGAATACAGATAGCCCCCGATTTACAGCCATTCATTTAGTAACCGTTCAAAGCAGGGGTGAAATCCTACCGGTTCGCACCGGTTCTATAGAGTAGGTTGCAAGCAGCTGGTGACAACATAGAACCGGTCCTGTTAAAACTCTTAAATCTGTTAAATCTATTGCTGGTGCCATTTTGTGTGTGAGTCAGATTTGTTTTATGATGTGTGTGTGTGTGTTTAAAGTGCAAAAGTTTTTTCCCCAGCTCTTTGTGGCCCTGTGAGTTTCATGCTTCTGGCAAGGGCCATTTTATGTGCTTTTGCAATTCTGGTTAGCCCGGGGTGGGGTTGGGCTATATGACCTCCAAGGCTCCCTTTTTCCATCTCTGTAAATCTGTTAAAATTGTTAAATGTGTTAAATCTATTGTTGGTGCCATTTTGTGTGCTTTTGCATTGTATGTGAGTCAGTACAGCTACCAGTTGTGTTGTGTTGTTTTGTGTTGTATAACAGTGTAAAAGTTTTTTGTGTTCTGTATATAGTGTAAAAGCACACCCACCCAGTCACCTGACCTCCAAGCCACACCCACAAAATAAGCCACACCCACAGAACAGGTAAGGAAAATTTTAGATTTCACCCCTGACATAAAGTCATTTCCATCACTCTTTCCACCTCATCCCAACTTCCACCAAGTGTGTGGTTCAGAACAGCCACAAAAGTGTCACTATATCATGTTACCTCTACAATTGGAAACATAATTTTAAGTGCAGGGGAAAAACACACACTGAAGCTCAGGAAGATTTCTCCTGCATTCACAGCTCAGATTTTGGGAAGTCAACCGGAACAGTTTCTTTATGCACAGAAAATTGTGGGAGAGGATTGCTGTTGAGAGATTTATAGTAATGCAGCCAGTTTAGACTTTGATCGAATTATGATTTGGTGCTGTGCTGTTGATTGGCTTGTGCTGAGCACCAGGGTTTCAAGCAATAAAGATATCTGCTTGAGCATTTCCAAGCTGTTTGTGGAAGCCTGGGGAATGGGAATGTAACTGTGCCACGAGAAAGGACTCTCCTTTACAATATGGGAGAGATTGGCTTTTGGAAGAATCTTTTTATTTCAAACCCCTTCCCTCCATTAATCTTAGCCATCATAGCAACAGTTAAGGAATTTTAGTCCACAATATCTATTCTAGTAGATTGGAAGGCCATGGGCTGAGAAAGCTAAATGTTAAGGCAGGATTTGCAAATTGTGGCCATATGCAACACTTGAGCATCTCTTTTTGTAATTTTTTGATCACCCCTGAAATTAGTAAGGCCATACTTTCTTGTTGGAAAACAGAGTAATGGGATTTTTAAAGGACTATAAAGGATGTACAGAACCTATTTTACATCTTAACTCCCTCCAAATAATAAGTAAAAATGTTTGGTCCAGCTGGTTGTGGGTTGTCATGTTGTAGACACATACCTGGTAGCTTCTGGGAAGCCAGAGGAAAATGGCATCTCTTGGCTACAAGCAAGTTGCTCACTTTTTCCTCAGGAGGAAGGGGAAATGAAAAAGAAAAGGAGGAAAAATTTCTACTCACTTTTATCTGTCATCAGATTCTTAGCTGGAAGATGCTGCCATCAGGATGTATAGCATTGCTTTCCCGTGTTCTCTGAAGGGACTGTTAGAGAAAAAGAATTTGTGCCCATAGATTTCAATCTAGGTGTTCTATATGGACAAATTCATCTACATCTACAGGCAGCTTCCTTGTCAACAATACAGAAATCTTGTCTTTTTCTTTTCTTTCGGGAAGGTTTGTTATTGTTTACCTCATGGTCTAGTCACGTGAGAGGTCCTACCGAAGGATTTCCATATCCATTCAAGGTCAGCCACAGGTTGAGGGTATGAAAATATTATACTGATTTCCTCTTTATGATTCAAAAGTATTTGTTAAGATATATCTTGCAGGGGAATAAAGAAGAGCCTTTCGAAACATATTGGGATGAATATACTCCTCTTTTCAATAAGAATACTTTTGAAAGTTAGTTATCTCCTAACATTACACAGAATTCTTTAGCCTATATAATCCCAGTTTAATAATCCATACACAAGAGTCAATAGAGTGGTTAAAGCATCAGCCTAGAAACCAGAGAACATGAGTGCTGTGTACAACGTCAGCTGGATGAGTTTGGGCCAATTATTCTTCCACATCCTAGGAAGAAAACAACGGTAAGCCACTTCTGAAAATACAGCCAAGAAAATTTCAGTCTCCAGGAGTCAAAGCTGATCTGAAGGCCCATACACACAAAGAAGAATCCATACATGTTTTAGTATGAAAGGGGAGTTCTGTTTTCCTCCTAAGAAGCAAATAGAATTCATGTGAATAATGCTTCTACATTATGATTAACAAATTTGTGTGAATGTGTATGTGGTTTCAAATCAGTGACTATATGAATGAATCATGCAGTTTCCTTGGCAACATTTTCAAAAGTGGTTTGCCATTGCCTTCTTCCTAGGGCTGAGAGAAAATGACTGGCCTATAGTCACCCAACAGCTGCTATCTGTGTTTCAGGCAGATCTAGAACTTGGGACCCTCTTGTGTGTTTCTGGCAACTTAATCACTAAACCAAGCTGGTTGTTGATTAAAATCTTAACACTTTAAAAATGAATGCATACATGGTAGCACTGTTTTCTTGGCATTCTATTAATATTTGCACTTAAAATATTACTGAATTTTTCTTTTGTTTGTGCCAAAACTATACACATTTGTGTATAGAAAGTGTATTTGTAATGAAAGTGAATGTGTTTACTCATGGTGAATCAATAGAAAAGACTGTTAAAAGGCATTACACATAACCTGTGTCAAATGATTTGAAAGAAAGAGAATTGTGCTTTTCCCCCCTCCTGCAGTCTTGCATGTTAAAGCACGCTTTGGTCAATAAGAGATATGATTCAGAAAGCACCTGGATCTGTTGCTATTTTATTAGTTAGTCTATTATGAACTTGTACTAACTTGTACTGGTAGGTATTAATAATAAACTACTTGTTTACTAAGGAATCAATATGTAGGCTATCTTATGTTAGTCCAATATTTAAGCATAAATTAGGAGTTTTATAAGTCAACCTTTATGGAGAAATAAACAATCAGAAAGTGTAGACTCAATATTTTTCCAGCTTGGCATTTTAAGATATCTGGGCTAGTAGAACAAGCCATTAGGTTATCTCCCTTCCAATGCTTCAAAGGTAGCCTGCAGCTCCATCACCACTAAGTCAGTTTTGAACTATACAGTGAATGCCTCTTTTGGCCTGTCCCTGACTGATATATATGTCGTGTTTTGCAGATTTTGCAGATAATAATATCAGCATTGGGCAACAAGGAGTTTTTTTAAAGAGAGAGAAAGGGAAGGGGGTACCAGGGACAGGTCTAGGACAACTCCTCACAGCCAACTCAGCGGCCAACTTTCCATGCCCAACTTGCCACAGGACAACTCACCCTGGCCAACTATCCACAGGACACCTCTTCGCAGAACAAGAGTTACATTAATATCAAGAAATGGTGGAATATAATCATTAAAGAAAGGATACCCAAGGAGAGACAAAATGAAAGTTGAATGACAAAAATTAGAATAATTTTTAGATTATTTTAAATAATTAAATAGAATTTTTGAATTGTTCCACAAGTTGTCCCATGGTGAGTTGGTCAGGGCAAGTTGCCTGTGATGAGTTGTCCCATTCTACCAGGGACAAAAAAAGGGAACAGTTAGAGAAAGATAATTATAATTTCTATTCACTGCTTGCTTCAGCCCCACCTACTTACTATGTGTTCTCCAACAGATTAAGTTTAAGAGGATGTGAAACAAAAAAACGGTTGCCTGCCTCTCCTGATAAATGAAGTAAAGACTTCCTGGAGTCAAGGCTGACTCCTCACAGCTTCAAGGAAATCTTTATGCAGCTTACCTGACAACACTATGGGAGTCGTTTGCCCTTGCAATTTTGCCAGGATTCAATTGTACAGTCCGTAAAAGGTGACCAGATGCCAAGCAAAAGGAGGACATGTTTTCCTGTTTGTCCTCATGTCCACTGTCCAGTAGCCATAGCCTTAAAAGTTAAAATCAAATAGTGTCTAGCTTTTTGAATGCCTTGGATTTTTAAAATAATCAGAAAACTTTCCTAACAGTAGTCATTGCAATGTTTGTGTATTATTATTGTCTGCTTCATACTTTCCTTAATATGAATCTTCATATGAATATTTCTATATTTATGTACTTATTTATGTCTTTCTACTTCACTTGATAAATTATATGAAGTGTCCATAATGACTCATTTTTAGTATAGTATCAGTAGGAATATTTGGCTTGTGTCAGTCATGTCCTTTTTATTGCCTATAATTTGGATGATTTATTTCCTTTGATCCACAGTGAACCACGCGTGGATAGTCTCCTATATTCTTTAAACAATACTTGGGGGGGGTCTTATGCAAATGCTAAAATGAATTTGGGGTTTACTATAAAAAGATGATTCAGTAGTGCCTTTTTATAATAAACCCCCAATTCATTTTAGCACTTGCATTCAGTAGGCCCTTATATAATACTAATGATTTTATGTTACTTTTTATTCTCATTCAGGTTTGTGCATCAGCTTTGCTTGCTGCTTATGCTTTACATTGTCTTATATCTGTTGATGTAGTGTAAGCACATCTGCATCTAAGATATTTGTGGTTAATTATACAACCTTGAAAAAAATAAATGTTGTCTAGTCTCCATATTCTCTTTTAACCACATTTAATAGTTCTTGGTCCTTTGCAAAGATCTTGTCTCAAGCCCTGTTTGTTCTGGGTCATTCCTAGGCTCCAATTCTACTAAAAAGTGGAAGAGAAAGAGCAAGTACTTTGTTAGTCATACAGTATGCACTTGGTTAAAAAGGCAAGTGTACATGCTTTATAATAACACAAGCATTTTCTTGCTAATCCCTTGGCAGGTTCATTATCCACATTGCCTGAGGCAACAGTGGCCCTATCGTGAGAGAGAAGTTTAACTTAGAGCACGAAATTAATCCTTAAAGACTTGTGCCTACCCATTCTTAAAAAAATAAATCCAAGATGAATTTAGAATTTGCCTCTAACTTTATGCTGCTGTATGGCACACCTGTCCAATGTGCTGAGTAAGAGCAATAAACATGCCAGATTTGCATTTAGTTAAGGTAAATTGAAAAATGTGTGATTGAATCAATGAAGCATAACTATAATATTTAGTATTTAAATATTTATTTATATATCATATTTGTATAGTCACCTATTTTACATGAAAGCGACTCTGGGTAGCAAATAACACCTAATTTAAAACAATGCACAAACCAATCACAATTAAAAATAACTATAAAATGTATGTGTGTAGTGATGGTAGCTGTAGTTTGTTACATAATGTGCTACAATCATCAAATTCAGCACAAAGAGATGTTTTGAATTTTGAAAAACGTTTTAAGAAAAATGGTAAGGATCAACGTCTAAACAAGATTATACTTACGGAGTTAGTATATTTTCTATCAGAAGCCAATGAATTTTGTTGCTATAGGTTTTTCTTATTTTGTCAGCATGAAGCTCATATAAAATGATCTATTTTTAACCTTTTTGATAATTTTTTTAGCATTTTGTTGTTTCCTTATGATACATTTAATTTCAGTTCTTAATCTCAGCTTGTATACTGTGCCTAATATAAGGATTGACACTGCTTGTATAGAGTATGTTTGTATGCAGTGATTCGTCTGTATTATATGTCCTTAGCTCTTGGGTTCAACCACTGAATTGGCACCAGTTGAGACTGCTGTGACAGCAGAATTCAAGTTGGCTTCATTTTTAATGAAGTCAGGCATAGAAAGCCAGGCCTTTGATCTAATAATGGCCACTTCATAGTATCTAAACATTTAAGGTAATAAAATCAGGATTTGGAATCAGCCTCCCTAAACTCACCTTTCTGACAGTTTGGAATCTCAAGATTTCTCTTAAGCATATGTGAAACTGAAAGTGTCACATAGTGTGAAGTAGTTATCAGGCATTCCTAACTTTAATTAAAATGATCCAGTATGCAGAAGTTTTGGGGTGTGTTTTTTTTTTTTTTACAAATGTGACTTTGCTTAATTGTCCACTAATTACTTTAAATATACTGAATAAATCACTCATGAATTCTAGGGTAACTTTTGGACACTGTGGGAATATATTATAATAAAGCAGAGTATATTAAATACTCTGTCTATGTTATTAATAGGAGAAATGGAAAACTATTCTGACTAGGAATTAAGAAACAGTAATCTCAACACATCTAGAAAACCCAAAGTTAGGGCACAACCATGAATAGGGTACAAACACAAACATGAATTCATGGAAATCCACTCCTAATGTCATGAAAGGGAATAACAGAATAGGACAGAAGAATAGATGAATATCATCAAGCAGTATTTTAAATGCTTTTAATGTCTTGTGACTCTGACAAAGACGAAGGGAAACACAAAACTGGGTAGCTAAAATCATATGGAAAAAAATAATAAATATTGTGAGCAATGCCTTGAGATTTTTGTTTGATCTTAATTTGTTAATATAAAAATCAATTGCTCCTCTTACAAAACAGATAGTAAATCTGTTTACCTTTGCAAAACAGATCTTTCATACATTATTGGCTCTGTGATGATTTGGCTAGAATATTTCTCCCTGCCACAAAAATCACGTAGTCGTATCATTTGATAACAAAGTATGGCACAGTTTTGTTCAACCTCAAAACTGTCCTCCCTTTAAATTTAACAGCAATTTGAATGGTAATGAAACAAAATGGAGGAAACGCTTCTTTTTCTCTTGCAGACAGTAAGAAATGTTATGGAAAATTGTGTTAACTCTTGCAAATCCCTCTACAACTATAAACGTACAAATGAGATTGTGCCTGCTGTTTTAGTCAGGTCTGTGAACCTCAGAGCACTAGGATATTTATAAGAAAATTCCAGACATAGCAGTGGAGCCATGATCCATATCACTCAAACCTTCCAGTCTTTGTCCTCCTGTCTTTAAGGAAAAACAGAGGGACATAAAATAAAAACTTGGAAGAGCACAAATCATTGTTATGACTCGTTACAATGGATGATTTGCGTATTGCTTTATACACCAGTTAAGTTCAGCTTTTTTTTTTTTAATCATTATTATTTTTCTTTACCACCTCATGCTCATAGTTAAAACAGCAGCTTTCCTTTTGTAACAACTATCCTTCCACCTTTAGCTTCCCTCAACAGAGAAAGTATGTGGTTTCATTAAGGTGCCAGTTAGCACATTTCTCATTATGGGTTTCCTGGTGCTTCCATTTCGAAATTAAGCCTGTTTTCATATATTTATAACTTAGTGGTTAAAAAAAAGCCAAATGTTACCAGATTTCACAAACTAATCTTTGTACTGTATGTATCTGTGTGTGTCTAGGGTGGGGTGGAATAGGCAGAGGAGGAGTGGCACAAAGATCCAGATTTCAATAAATATTTAGAAGTTACGGTAAACATTAAATGTGCATGTTTCCATATGTTTTGCTATTCTTCAGATTATAATGGGTAGTAATTTTTGCAATTACTTGGCTAGTGTGTTGATGAGAAGGATTGCAGGATGACTTGATAACATCCAAGCAAATGGCACATTATTCTTAAATAGAATTTTAATCTCAGTAAATTTAAATAAACGTTGTATTTTTGGGACAGTAGTTTTTCTGAATAGATACAGAGGTGGTTTCCTAACAGTTCGGTCTGGTTCTACTGAACCGTTAGTAACCTGGCAGTCCAGTTCGCTAGAAACGTTAGCGACCTGGGCCTGCCATGCCTTGAGCTGGTCCTTTTGGTGGCGCCATCTTGTTTTTTGCTTCTGCACATGCACAGAAGTTTTTTTTTAAGCGCACGCGCAACCGCAACACACTCCTGAGCGAACCGGCAGTAAGAAGATTCAGAACCCACCTCTGAATAGATACATACTGGATTGCTCATAACGCTACATGCAAAATTATACAAGCAGATTTCTGCTTGCACAATGTAGTATTTTGTTTTCACTTTCACTTTCTTTCCAGTGTATTCTCGCAATCTGAAGATACCCCAATCCTCCTGAGCAGATAAACAGTCTTCCGGAATAGTCTTCCGGAAAGTAACGGAGGAATCCATTCCTCACTTTAAATATGCATTTATTTTTACTTCTACTTTTCTGAAGGCAAGCATTTAAAAGGTCTCTCTTCCAAAAAGGAAAAAGAAAGGAAGCCATAAACTTATAGTTTTGGAGCACAGCTGGCAGATCAGAATAGGTTTTTAACAATTATTTTATTTCACACTTTACTAGAGCTTAGTAGAGCTGTTTGTGTCTTGACAGTATATATTGGAGCCAGACATATCAATTTTAGTTTTTTCAATACAATTACCGTATTCAAAATGTTAATAAACAAAATATATGATATGTTATTTTATGGATCTGATTTGAATACATCTGAAGGAACAAAATTATGTATGAATCCAGTTTATTTTAAAACTGTTAGAATTATGTTTTAAAACAGTTATTAGCAAAAAGCAAATTGCTGTATGTACTGCTGCTAATTCAGAAATTGATGCTTGGAATATTATTGGAATGTTTTCTGAACAGAGGGCGAAATCTGTTGGAGCCAGTTTCCCAGCTTAGGAGTCACAGCCCCAAGTGCTCCCACTACTACTAGGACCACCACATTGTTCTTTACTTATTGAGTTCCTCCTTCAGACTCTGGTACTTCTGCAGTTTCTCATACTCCTTCTTCCTGACATTGCTATCACATGGCAACACTACATCCATTACCTCTGCTTTTTTTGGGTCCTGGTCTACTACCACAATGTTTGGTTGATTCACCAGTACATACCTGTCCATATGGATGTGGAATTCCACAGGAATTTAGTTCTGTTATCTTCTGTGGAATCTCCCATCGGACTTACTCTAGCCCATACACTATGCAGATATGCCTTACACTAGGGGTCCTCAAACATTTTAAACAGGGGGCCAATTCATGGTCCCTCAGACTGTTGGGGGGCTGGACCGGCTGTGTGGGCATGGCTAGTTGATCATGTGACTGGATGGGCATGGCTAGGTCATGTGACTAGGTGGGCATGGCCAATTTAACAGTCCATTAAACAATGCACACAAATTAAACT
>JANHFT010000150.1:240682-255469 GCA_032467955.1 Pseudoxenodon macrops | reverse complement strand
AGAAATTTCCTGACAGTTAGAACAATTAATCAGTGGAACAACTTGCCTCCAGAAGTTGCGAATGCTCCAACACTGGAGGTTTTAAAGAAGATGTTGGATAACCATTTGTCTGAAGTGGTGTAGGCTTTCCTGCCTAAGCAGGGGTTGGACTAGAAGACTTCCAAGGTCCCTTCCAAACTCTGTTATTGTATTCAACTGAACAGGGAAGGCATGATCAACTCAAAAATTTGGCAGCTAGGGCAAGTAGAGGAGAATCACTGCATCAATTAAATTTATTGACACCTTCTTGAAATTTTACCTTGAACTTCATTATTATTTTTTAGATTCAAAGGTATTAGCATGATGTGCAGTTTCAATAACAGAATGGAAAGGAATGGGGATTTTTTTCCTTAGATAATTTTTGTTTCCTGTTTTTTCATGTAAGACTTAATGTATTCACAAAAAGATAAATTAAAACCAGAAACAATTATTATCAATATAAAGAAGGGTTGTTTTCAATATCAGTTTTGTCTTTCTTGTACAGTATACTAATTTTGCATGATATTTTCTTTGATATGAAGCCAGTTTATTGAAAAAAATAAAGGGAAAGAATGAAGAAATACATGGGAATAGAACTTAATCTTTAATGTTTTTGATCTTTAATCCACCCACCAAATTAATGGAATGCAGTGAAACAAAGGGATGTTGGAGCATTCCTGTAGTCTGCATATTTATGTATTTGCCCTCCTTTACAAATATTTTATGTATAAACTATATTTACTTAGCCATACAATCTTCTTGAACATGACATAATTAAAATACTTCTGGTTTTTATTTTATTGTTTTTAAAAAGGTAGAGCTTTTAAGAGCATCTGCTAGAGAAAGTTAGAGCAGTGTTCTTCATACTTGGCAACTTTTAAGAGCTATGGACTTCAACTCCCATTATTCCCATATAATAATAATTCCCATTATTATTATAATTCTGGGAGGTGCACATCTCTTAAAGTTGATAGGTTTGAATTTTTTTGATTTAGGGGGTCCCTTTTACTCAGTTGACTATACATTATACAAGGGTAAATGGAGGGCACAAATGGAGAAGCTCCCGGTGGAAAATAGGAAGATTCTTCTCACCCTTATTTCTGTATGTTCTTCTAAAAATCATTTTTTTCTTAAGAATGCAAGCATGTTTATGCTTATCCTCTCCTATCCAGCCTGGCATTTTGAACTGACAGACTTTTAGCCTGCTTTAAGTTCCCTCGTTCATTGCTTTGTTTTCAGATCCAGTTGAAGTTGACTAAAACTTTGGACATGGCTGTATTATTTATTTTGGATTTTGACTTATTTTACTTTGGATTCCTTGTGGGAAACTAATGATGTGTTTGCGGTATACCAAAAAGAAAGCAAGGGCTTTGCTTATTCATGTACTGATTTAATGGCTATTCAGCTTTGACCTAGGTAAGCAGAGTGACTTCTGAAAGACAGTACTAATGTACCATTTGTCAGACCCAAATTTCAAAAAATAGCAATGTTACATGGTAATCCTAACCATATGAACCAGCTCCATTTATCTTGGGAAATTTATTTCAGTGGAATCATATTTAAGGTTAAGGTAATTTATAGCTCTAGGGTCTCAAATCATACAGGAAAAAAGAGAGTTTTTCACCTTATATTTTTGCCCTAGGTTCATTATTACCATTAAAAATAAATCTTGCAGATTCTTAACACCTGGAATAGTGAAAAACCTGAGGTCATACCTGAACCAGAGATGCTTATTGCTAATTGAGTCACACAAGCCCCAGCTGTGTTTACCTGTCTCAATTCATTCCAAGTTTGTAATCTTTGTTCCAGTACCTATGGAGTGTTCTTTTCTTAGCATTCATCAATAACGCTGAAATAAAATATATATCCATCAATTAGCTACTATCAAAAATGGCATAACATTTGAACATATTTACTTACTCAAACCTTATACGTAGGACATAAAACCACAGTATAAAGAAACTCAGACTAATGGTAACAGGTAACAGCAACCAGACACAGAACTGACAATGAAGATATTGAACTGATAGCGTCTCCTTTTTTTAGAACTGAATATCAACAGTAAATAAAACAACTGTCAAGAAACACACCATACACTACCATTTGGCAGGAAAGCAAAAAAAGGCATTGGAAAAAAATGCTATGATGTCTATACTTATAAAATATCAGAATCATGCAGGCAATGGTTTTCCAGATGGACTTTGAAGTAGTAGGATAAAAAGAGTATTGATATTTTTAAATTTTGGTTTTGGAAAAGATTCATGAGAATCCCATTCCATGATTAGCCAAGAAAGCAAACATATATATCGTAGAATAATTCAATCTAAAATTCTCAGTCTAAGCACAAATTGCCAAACTCAAAACTATCAAATTTTGGACACATTATATGATGACTAGATCTCTTGATGCTGGGAAGGGTGGAAGGAAAGGGAAGAAAATGAACTCGACTCTAGCAATGATGGGTGCACAATTGGGAGAGTTAGGCAAGGATCATCCGGGAGAAGATCGAATGATATGATCTCTAAAAGTTGATACTGACTTGAAGGCACATAGTCAGTCAATCAGTAGAATATGTAAGCAACATGTTAAGTAAAGAGTTATGGGAAAGCATTTTCAGTTTGCAGAAAAACATGTTTGTTTTGTATACTGGATCTGAATCTTCTGTTTAAAGACAGTCATTTATCCATTATCCATTATACCAAATGGTGAGCCATTTTGCCATCGCGTGCCAAAAGAAGTGGGAGCTTGGGGGGGTTGCGCATGCGCATGCGCATGCCTACACCCATAATTTCATGCCCCCCACTCATGCACACGTAACCCCCCCTTTCCTGGCATGCGATGGCATGGTGGGCCCAATAGGCCCATTTTTTGTTCTCCCCAGGCTCCAGAGCCTTTCTAGGAGCCTAGGGAGAGTGAAAACAGTCTTCCTCATTCTTTCAGAGGCCCTCCAGAGGCTGGAAATGGCCCGTTTGCCAGCTTCCAGAAGGGCCTCTGGGGGGGGATTTTCACCCTGCCCAGGCTCCTAGAAAGGCTCTGAAGCCTGGGGAGAGCAAAGAAACCAGGGCTTCTGGTCCAACTGGAAGTTGGCAAACAGGCTATTTCCAGCCTCTGGAAGGCTTCCGGGGGAGTGGGGAAGGCCATTTTCACCTTCCCCAGGCTCCTAGAAAGGCTGTGAAGCCTGGGGAGAACAAAAAAATGGGCCTTCCAGCCCAACCGGAAGTTGGCAAACAGGCCATTTCCGGCCTCTGGGCGGCCTCTGGGCGGCCTCTGGGGGGGTAGGGAAGGCCATTTTCACCCTCTCCAGACTCCTAGAAAGGCTCTGAAACCTGGGGAGAATAAAAAAACCCAGCCTTCTGGTCCAACCAGAAGTTGGCAAACGGGCCATTTCCGGCCTCCGGAGGGCCTCTGGGGTGTGTGAGGAAGGCCGTTTTCACCCCAGGCTCCTAGAAAGGCTCTGGAGCCTGAGGAGAACAAAAAATGGGCCTTCCCCATCCACCCCCGGAGGCCCAGAAAGCCCGAAAATCAGCTGGCCGGCGTGCGCATGCAAGACGGACCTGAGCTTGTGTGCCCACTTATATGGTTCCGCGTGCCACCTGTGGCATAGGTTCGCCATCACTGTAATAGACTGTCATCAAAAGGAGAACATGTCATCCTTTTTGTCCTCTTGTCCTCCATTTGGCAAGCAAGTCTTAAATTAAAATATTGTCCAGTTTATAAAGTACCTCTTCCTGAGCAGATTCTCTCCTGTGCTTTTCTAATAAATGCTGACCACAAGTTAACAAGCTGTACGCTTTGCCTTAATTAGCTGATTAGTACCCTGTAGAGCCCTTAAGCCCTTAATTTTATGATAAGAGCTTAATCAGTTACATACTGAAGGCTTTAGCCTTCAAAAAAACGGGGGGGGGGGAGAAAAACCAGTCATTCTGATGTTGGAAAAGATAATTTCATATACATTAAATCAAGTAATTCTTTTGTTTCACTTTTTGTCACGGGTGTCAGGAAAGTTAAACAGTGTGTCCTTTTTTCCAATCGTCTATGTCCTCATTTGCTATTTAGATATCTGGTAACTCTACATGGGGTACCTGCTCCTTTGTTCCTTTTTCTGACTGTAACTGGATCCCGTGAAGTTGACTTTGTTCAGGCTGTGTGGTCTTTGCAAGCTTATTGCAGAATAGTTTTCCTGTATGTGTTCTGCTCATGAGTGTAAGATACAGGTAGTCCTCGACTTACAATAGTTCATTTAGTGATAGTTCAAAGTTACAACAGTGCTGAAAAAAGGGACTTATGACTGTTTTTCACACTTACAACACTGTAGAATCCCTGTAGCCATATGATCAAAATTCAGATGCTTGACAACTGGTTCACATTTATGACGGTTGCAGTGTTCTAGGGTCATGCGATTCCCTTTTGTGACCTTCTCATCAGCAAAGTCCATGAGGAAAACAGATTCACTTAACAACCGTGTTACTAAATTAACAATTGCAGCGATTCACTTAACAACTGTGAGAAGAAAGGTCATAAGATGGGGCAAAATTCACTTCATAAATGTTTCACTTAGCAATAGAAATTTTGAGCTCAATTGTGGTCATAGGTCGATGACCTATCTACATAGCTCTAATTATGGATCCAGAATTCATATTGTACTCTTGGTAGAACCAATGTGCACACCGATAATATAATTTTCATTAGAAATGTGCAAACTTGCCAATTCAGAAACAAAATTTCCTGGACAACTCTAGAGTGGTCTATTTCCCTTTCTGGAACAGGCTGCTCTAGAAGCAGTTTAACAGGAAATGAAAGTTTCATATGTTTAGGACTCCTTGAACAGCTTCTGGTTTAGACAATTTACTTCTGGAAAAACGACAACATGACTTTAGAATGAGATTGTGGGAGTGTAAACATTCAGAAATATAATGCAGAATTTTCCATTCTTGAGTTGAGGCCTATATCCCTAAGTTTTATGCTTCCTCTAGGGAAATATTCTAGTACTTGTTCCAAAGATATACTTGAAATGTGAACAGGATAAAGATTTAACTGGTGTGGTCAGTACTGATTGATCTGACCATGTAATTCTAAACTGTGAACTCCAATACAAGTAAATATATTTACTCACAAGAGTTGCATGATTGCAGTGGGTATAAAGTTCTTAAATTAATACAATGTAATAGATACATGCGTTTGTAAACAAGAAACATGCAAAATATGGTGTGCACAAATGTTTAACATATGTGTTTCAAAGTTCAAATAGCTTCAGACAAAATCATTCACCTGTAGTTATAGCTCTCTACATATCAATTATTAAGACAGAAACTGGAACTTTTAAATAATCTTGAGTGCAAACAAGATTTGTAGAATTACACGTGTAACGTTAAGTTACATGTTTGACGTAACTTCAGAATTATTTTTTCAAAATTCAGTGCATTTTACTATCTTAAATTCTTCATTTAAGAGGCAGCTAGTTACCATTAGCTTCGCATAGTGAATGTATGTGGATATACAGATTCAAAAGATGATAAATATTTTATGCAAATGCTATTAATATGTAATAAAAAGTTATCAATCTTAATCCAAGCTTTTAAAGACCTTAATTCAATATTGTTCACATCCGTAAATGTTCATCTAAATTGTCTGCAGACTCAGCATGGGCTTGCAAGAGTTTGCCTTTTTGGACATCAGAAGGAAGACAAAATATCACCATATCTTTATACATGCGAAAAGTTTGAGAGACGTTTTCTTACATTCTTCAAATCAAATAGACATAGGTGTGGTACAATATTTAAGCAGTAGCTGCTTCCTGCTGTACCTGTTATGCAAAGGGCAGTTTTGTTAGCAAAGCTAAAAAGAATCCTACTCTATTTTTTGTTTTGTTTTGTTGTAGTAGTGTTTGGACAGCTAAAAATGCATACTGAGAACTCAGCCAGGTCTGACAATATGAGATATAAGGAGGCATTTTTCTATCAAAGAAGCTTTAGGTAAAGGTTTTGTGTTTTTTTGGCATGTCTGCATTTTCCTCCAATAAATAGAAGATCAACTATGGAGAAAGTGGCAGAGCACAATTGACACCGAGTGAATATATGTGTCTCAGCTGTTTTTAATGGATATAAATCATAAATTTTAATTCATGTTATACATGCATTGTTTATTTTCAACAGATTGATTGACAGTTGATGCTTCTTAATTGATGAGTTTTTAATTGCTGACTTAAAACAGAAATTGGGGAACCATTTGGAGGGGGTGTTTCTTTTCTTTTCTTGCAGTCATCTCCCCACCCCCACCCCAAAATTAGGGATTATTTGCAGGCTGCAGAAACTTCATCAGGTAGTAGCACTGTAGCAACTAGTATTTTTTATTACCGTATTTTTTTTGCTCTGCAATTGCCATTTCGGATCATTCCTTCCCAAATCAGTTTGTTTTCTGTCCTGTCCTATTTTTAAGCAGTTCCTCGATGCCTCTATAACTATTGCACTGGATTTCTGCATTATTATAAGAAGGCATTGGGGAAGCAGAATAGCCCTAATTGGCCATGGGTGCCACTTCTGCTGTCAATAAATGTCAGCATATTTTGGGAAAGGGAAGGAGGGGCTTCTGTCCACCATAAAACCTTAATTTCCTCAAAACTAGCACATCATTTTTGCTCTTGTCCTTTTTATGTCTACCAAATGTTTTTGCCTCCCACACCAATCAATTATGTTCAATTAATTTGGCTGTATCCCACTTTTTGCCTGCCAAATGAATTAGCATTAAAATTATTGATCGATGGTTGCCAGTTGCTTCTGCACACCCATGCCATAATCACAACAAGGATATTACACCAATTAATAATCTTTGCAGAGCATTTTTTGGATATGAAATGTTAACATTGGTGGCAGGTAAAAAGAAAATCCGAACTGTCATTTTAATCCATTTCTCTGCACAGAAAATTGTACGTCTATAGATTTTCTATAGAAATACACAGCAGATGGACAGAAAGAACAGAAAAAAGTCCCATATCATATTAACCCTTCTTATACTTGAGTCTAAATAAGAAATCTTTGTTCTATCTGTTATCTGCTGAAAAATGTATTGAAAAATGAACATTATGATTTATTATTATCTTCAGGCCTTATCTACAAATGTTAACCAAGCTTCTCATTAACCAGATGTTGTTATTGTTCAACTCCAGAACTCAGACACTTCCACTTGAGTTGTCAGGGTCCTTTCTGATGTTCTCCAAACAGCATTGCAAAGCTTCCCTATTACCACCACTTTGCTGAAAGGTTTCTATAGATCTACAGTAGCATGTAGAAATGATGGGACAATCTGTAGCCTTTGCTTTAATGGTTACAGCTTCGAAATAATGGCATTACAACACAGTAGCAAAAAGGAGAGTTTCCATTCGGGTTTCCATTAGAGGACAGAACCTGGGATGGGCATGTAAAGACTTCCATATTTGCAAATATGAAGGGAAGGGAAGGGAAGGGGGAAGGAGCAAGGAGGAAAGCAAACAATTCCTAAAAGGGAAATGAAGGTACTGAATGAAGGCTGCCTCCTTTCATGGATGGGAAAAACAGGAGCAGGGGAACAACAAATCGTGGCCTGTAGAGATTATAGTCCAGAGTAAGCACCAGTTTAGCCCTGTTACCAAACAATTGCAATCTGAACTGGAATGTTTAAAGTTGGCTTCAGAAACAGCCAGGAACAACATGAGACAATTTAGGCTGCTGTACAGAATTGCCCTAGGTAAAGTTGTTCACTAATTCAGAGTAGAAATCCTAGGAATACTGTTTATTTTATAGCTGCTTTGTGACTTAACTCAATTTACTAAAATATATATCTGCCACAAGTGCAGTACACTATATTGGCTGCAACCGTAATTTTTTTTTAACTTAAAGGAGCAGAAAAATCTGGGGAAAAGTTTTTAAAGTTCAGAACAAGATGTGAATTTTTGAACCACTAATGAATACTCCAGATTTTTAGCAAAGTACACAGCTGAGATTTTCATTTATGTGTATGTCTCTACTCATTCCATACTTTTCAAATGTTGATATGTTTATGGGTGACGTAAATTTGCACATATGTTTCAACACAAAGTGTTACTGCAAATTGTTTTATGCTTAAAAAAATGAAAAGTTCATTATTTCCAGTTTCACTTTCTCTTGCTAAAAAAAATAGAATATTTCTTTCTTATCTTTCTTCCTCTAGAATCTTTCTTCCTTTCTAGAATATATTGTAAGGTGTGTCTAATATGGAAAAGGCAGCTAAAATTTCACATGTCTGTCTGGGATTTTTTGAGCAAGAGACAGCAAAGTCTCTTAATGCCTGTAGAAGGAAATCTCAATCTTATGCCAGAATAGCAGTCACATGAATGATGATGCTAAATTTGGTGATTATTCTCATTCCAAGTTTACACTGATACTGATTTTTGGGTGTCATACATGTTTAATAAATTATTATGATTATTACTTTCATCGGGTTTTGGGCCAACCCACTGGCTCTTGAGACAATTCTATGAAATAATTTTTCAACGTGGAATATATGCATTAGCATTTTCTCCATCTTAAAAGTTTTAACTTTTGTGTGCGCATAAAATATATGCAAATTTCTTTTTAAATAGTGATAGGCTTGCAATAGTGGCAAATATCTGTAGCTCAGGTATAGGATGAGAGTGGAGGTTCATTCTGTGAGCTTGTGGGTTGGTTTTTTATTACCAGGCTAGATAACATCTTCAGTGGAATTTAAGGAATATCAGTGTCAGTGTTCTTCTGCTTATAAGGGCTTGTGATAGGTTTCTCAATTATTTTATGGGCTCCTTCCTCTTCCTAGGGGTATGTTGCAGTGTTTGTATGAATGGGAAATATTAAGACTTTTTTATTTTTGCTGAGAGCTGCTTCAATATGTTCAATGAGGAGAGAATCAAGATAAAACACTCAAGATTGGCAGGTATTTGAGATTTGTAAATTCAGCTTATCTTGCCCCCAACCCCCAAATATTGCAAGATGGCCTTGATGGCCAGGTGACTGTCTTTGAAAACCATTGGCTGGAGACTTGTGAATTTGATTGGCCACTGTGAAAATGAGACCGCTGAACTAGATGGGCCAAGGTTTGATCCAGCAGGCACTGCTTATGTTCTTATGAAATACGGAATGTGAAGGACAGATTTGCATTCTACATGTCAGATTTTACTCTCTTATTGGAAATTCATCTGAAATAGGGTTTGTTGATTTGAGTAAATTATATTCTATCAGCACGTTTATTCTGTCCAATACAGCATGCCATTTATATTAGCTATTAAATAGGATCAAATACTAAGTTCCACTGCAGGTCTAGAATTAAAAGCTATCAAACTTAGCACGTGGAATTATATTTTTAGATACTGTAGAAAATAGATGAACTCAGAGGAATTTGGGGGATTCATTGGGAGTTTAATCTTAATAAAGAAGTTTGGCTCTAGCCAAACAGACTTCATTATTAGAGTGCACAATAATAAGTAAACCCGGGGTGGGTTCCGGATCCTGCTACTGCCGGTTTGCTCAGGGACGTGCCACACATGTGGGCGCACTTTGTGCGCCATGCATGCATGCACAGTAGTAAAAAAAGAGCTTCTGCACATGCGCAGAAGCAAAAAGCAAGATGGCACCGCCTATGGCGCTGCAGAGAGAACCACTCAGGGATGTGGCAGGCCTGGGTCACTGCCGGTTCTAGTGAACGAGGCAGCCAAGTTACTACTAGTTCCATAGAACTGGTCCGAACCGGTAGGAACCCACCTCTGAAGTAAATATTTACTATTGTCTCAAAGGTGCAGTTTGTATGTGGTGGAACTGCCTATTGCACTTCAGAACAATCACTATAAATAACAAGACAAACTTTATAGTAGGTTGTTATTGAACTAACATTATTAGGATACATGTGTGCGAACATAAAACATTCTTGCTTAGAAATGTGTAGGTGACAAAATGTGGATTAGCTAATGGCTTTGTGCTGTTTGAAATCCTGGGGATTGCTTGTATGTATTATTATTATTAGGTATTATTTGGGTCTTTCATTACTTAGCATATCCATGCCTATCTATCCAAGATGCTGCAGACTCTCAATAAGAATAATACCGTACTAAGTTTTCAAAAGTTTTTGAAAACTTTTCATCTGTGTCCTGACAGAGCAGAGGAACCCAGATGACAGAAGGGAGAACGGCACTACAAGTTATTCTCTCCAATAATATCAAAATAAGATATCAAGTACGATATCTTTTTCACAGTTTGAGAAAAATGTCTCCAAAATTGGTTATATATTTTAATGTGTAGTTTGTCAATTGCCTATGGCTGCAAAATGAGAATATGTGGCACATATATTTTTGTAAAGGTTTTTATAAAACAAACATCAGAGGACGATCACTTTAAATAATGCATCTGAATACATTCTAAATTTCCCTGGATTGAAGTAGGATATTTTCACATCTGACTATCCTGAATGCCTTTAATTTGGTGTATGAAATCTGGAGGTACTAATACATCCAAATTGCAAAATATGTAGTTCTTAAAACATTAAGTCTGTGTCCAACTTTTGAATGTTCATTTTGTTTGCTTTATTTCAATTTTTACAGCTAAATTTCATCCATACTATAAAGTTGTATTTATAATGTTAAAGTTATATACATTCTCATTAAAAACTGTTTTTCTTATAGAATTCTAAAATGTATATATGCAAATTCATACAGTTAATAATGATTGAAATTAAAGTAAAAAAGATACCAGCAAATGAGAGGAATTTCACCACAAATAATAAAAGATTTATATAGGCTGTGACTGTGTACTATATATCTAATAAAAAAGCCACACTATAGTATTTTTAAATTGAAGAAGAATGATAGTTATAAGAGTTTATCATATTTCATTTCAGGTTGCTGATATGCCATAAAACATTAACTGATAAACAGATGGCGATTTTGATTTTATTTTGTTACTGGGAGCCTAACTCCTACAGATTTATTACTCATGCACCATAATTATAAAAGCAAAAAAGTAAGAATATGAAGAAGCAAGCAACAAAAGCTTTTGGGTTTTGGTTTCTTTTGAATAAAAATTGGGCTGACTGTATTCAGGTTTCAGTGGAAATATGAGTTGCACAATACAAGGAATGCAGAAAAAAGGGGGGAAAATCAAAACCCACCCAAAACCGTTATCTCCAATTTGCCTGACTGAACAGATCCTCTGAATTCCAGTAATGTACATTTAGCACACTGATCATTCTGTACATCTACACTGCCGAGCTCTGTAATTCATCTAAATTATGTGAACCCCTGATTCATGCAAGGCAAGTGAATATGGCCCTAAAGGTACTTTCTGTCATTGTTTCAATTACAGAGCTATGTGGGTAACAGGCTTGGATTTGACAGCAACTGAAGAAAGAGGATATTATATGCATGCCTTCAATCAGCTTTGTATTTGATCCTTAAAGGGAAAATTATGTGAGAGACAGGGGAGGAAAACAACAAACTAAGCAAGATCCCAATTTCAATATAATTTGGAGAAAATAACTGATTTGGGTTGGACATTTTGCCAAAATGGATGACTCAAGGCTTCCAAACAAGAAATGGAAACCAGAAGGATGCCTAAAGCCTTAAAGAAGAACAAATTGGGAAGATATGATTGACTGTAATGTTTCAAAATCAACTATAGCAAAGACGAATTTGGGTGGTTGCCCAGAACACAATTGAATGGTGATGTTCATTTAGATGCTTAATGTTGAAACAAAATAATGCATTTTAACGGCGCTTCACTTTAACATGTAACTGTTAACTCTTTCAAATTCAAAAATATGGTCTAGGGGGCTGGAATTGTGCTCGTCCTAGGGCAGCAACAAAAGTATAAAAACAGTCTAAACAAAGACAAAGCAGGCAGAAGAAAAAGTATTAAGTATAGTATAGAAAATATTTCAGATTTGTAAAACCTTTAGAACCATCTTTGTATCAATCATCAGTTATCAGCACAACACCAGATGAAATCTAATTCTCATTACTATAAAAGTAATGGGGTATCTGTTGTAAAGTTAAGGGTTATTTTCATTAACACTTGGGTAGCAGACCTACCTGCATTTTTTTAAATGCTCAGTGGCCATTTCTTTCACTCTGAGACTATAAAATAACTACCGCTGACATCTGGTTGTATTTTCTTTATGTACTATTTATAATTTCTATATGCAATGAGTTTATCTCTCCTTTGGGACACACTGGCTGTCTTTAAATTAAGCCATTCTGAGTGCAACAGTAGCACACAATGCATGCATCTCTGAAGTGAAACCTAGGTCATATGTGTGTCAGGCAGGCTGCTGAAAGTCATGTGAAAATTACAAAATATTAGAAGCTTTAAAAGAAAAATAATAGTGTAGTAGCTGTAACTGATAGCATGGAAAGCATAGAAAATGCACAGTTCCCGTATAAAGCAAGGTCCATCCTCGGTTTGAATACAGAACCAAAAAATACTTGAGAGGAAAGAAATATCTTTCTCTGGCTTTGAACAGTCATTCAAACTGGGCATAATCAGTCATGTTTCCCTGGGAAGGGTACTCCATAACAGAGCCCTGCCAACCAGAAGTTCCTGTTCATTGATCCCTGGCAGGGGCAGACTAAAAGATTCACCCAAGTACTTAGTGGGAAGAGGCATCTCTGAGATATCGCAGCTGTCCAGAGCTTTAAAAATCAATGGCACAGCTTGGAAATGGATTGGCAACCGTTGCAGCTACCGAAGCCGTGGTATGATTTTTGTTCATTCTTTAATCCTGCCTCTTGAAAATCTTCTAAGGTTGGATAGGGACTGCAGGAAGGAAGGAGGGAAAGGGTGGTAAAATGCATATTTCTTTCCTCTCTATGATCCACCCCACAGAATTTGCTATAGACTGCCTTTAAATGAAGCAAGCACTGAGATGCATTTGTTGCATCTTAGAAAGCAGCACTGCCTTTTAGAATCTGCTTTCACTATTTTCTCTAAAGGAAATCTAGTTATAAAATGGTAACAAAGGGCCACAGGAGGACAGTATAATGCTATTCAGATTCAACACAAAAACTCAGATTCAGTTGACTTGACATCAGTAATTGAACTGGATTGGTTTAAGGAAAATATGCTCAAATCTAATAATAAAATTAAATTGCCAAGTAGTCAACTTGCACCATTGAATCACATCTCCAAAGAGCCAAAATGTGTTCTCCAAGCCTTCTTTTCACTTTTTGTAATCATTTTCCTTTATTAAAAATGATGTTGCCAGCCTGAAGCCTGACTACTTAAACAGTCAGCAGTAAATAAATCACTCCTACCCCCCACCTCGTTTTCGCTTTTGCAGAAAAAGTTGCTTCCTATTTACAAAAAAAGTAATCTAATCTGCTTAGGTTGTATGGGTTGCACTTGTGTTTTGTTGCAATTATGCTTCTTCTTTCAGTGTAAACTAAAATTTGGACTACAGTCCTCAAAGAATTTATTCCAGTTTAATCCTGATGAAGTCAGCGGTATTATCTCAGGAGAAGTAATTTTAGGACCGCAGCAATAGTTACACAATATGTACAAAACCAGAACTCAGTTGTTGACAATAAGGGCTGTTCTGAATAATTAAGAAAGCCTTGAGATTAGTTGTTTTATTCTGAAATGACAACAGAATTACCACTTGGCTAATGTTCATACATACCTGGGTATTTTTTAATGTTCTTTTTTTTGTCTTTCTTTATTCAATAGCTTGTTTGGTTTCTACAAAGGTATCCTCCCTCCAATCTTGGCTGAAACACCCAAAAGAGCAGTAAAGGTAAGTCAATCTCCATCCTCCCCAAAGAGAGAAAAATGAACAACCCTGGGATTACTGTGGGGGCCTTGGTACCCCACTGTGGGTGTGGTTGCTTACTTGCAGACGTTTCATTATCCAACTATGTACAATCATCCATAGTACAACCCTGAGCTACAAATATTCTCTTCTAACTGGGATTACTCTAAGTAAGAAAGTAATTTTACTTCCCTTCCAAGATATCTGGCCAGAGGACGTTAGGAGGGAGTGGAGAAGCCTCTCCAGCTGTGGGTGCAGAAGAACTCTACCGCTCCTAACTAGCAGGCAGGACTCCCTACATTTACATTTGGATGCTTTGCAACTGACTCACATTTATAACCATCACAGTGTCCCGGGAGGGGTCACGTGATCCTCTTTTACAACCTTCTGAGAAGCAAAGTGCATGGGGAAGGCAGATTCACTTAACAACCGGGTTACTCATTGAACAGCTTACTTAACGATCTGTTAAGAAAAGTCATAAAATGGGGTAAGGCTCGCTTCACAAATTCCTCACTTAGCAACATAAATTTTGGGGTTGATTGTGGTTGTAAGTCGAGGACTTTACAACAGAGCAGAATTTCCATGGCCAAGCCAGGCGGTTGTTAAGTGAATCACGTCTCATTTTACAATCCTTTTTGCTGTGAGTGTTAAGATAATGGCTGCAATTGTTAAGGGAATCTGGCTTTGCTTGTCGGAAGCTGGCTGCAAAGGGTGCAAATGGGGATCACTTGACCCAGGGATGCGAAAACAGAATAACAGAGTTGGAAGGGACCTTGGAGGTCTTCTACTCCAACCCCCTGCTTAGGCAGGAAATCATACACCACTTCAGACAAATGGTTATCCAACATCTTCTTAAAAACTTGCACTGTTGGAGCATTTACAACTTCTGGAGGGAAGTTGTTCCACTGATTAATTATTCTGTCAGGAAATTTCTCCTTAGTTCTAAGTTGCTTCTCTCCTTGATTAGTTTCCACCCATTGCTTCTTGTCCTGC